>JASANF010016886.1:0-46886 GCA_030248245.1 Trissonchulus sp. WLG1_4
CTTAAGTGCTCAGACTGATACTTAATTAGATCCGTTTTACATTTTACATAGTTGATGCCCTTTGCATCACCAACTGTTTCTATGAGCCCGGTTAGCCTAGTTGGTAGGGCGTCTGATTCGGCAAGCGGAAGGTTGATGGTTCGAATCTACTTCCGGAGCTCATTGTTGAAAATTTGAGACGACATTTTGGTTTTTTGTTCCTTCTAGAGAAGGAACTATTGTTTTGAATTTAACTGCTCATAGCGTTTAACGCTACTGAGCAGGCTGCATAGCCAGTATGTTTTACGTGTATTTTCAGCTTGGGTGCTGCCTGCTGATTTTTGTCTGCGTATATGCAGAAAAATCAATAATCGATGTACACTGCTGTAACAATGTACTTTTTCAAAATCGGCACCGGGATGTTTCACCAGCAGTATATAAGAGCCATCAGAAAACAGTGTTTATCGCTTCTTGTTCTTAGAGCTGATTTGCTCAGCTCAGATCAAAGTGTTACTTTTGAGAAAAGTTTACTGGAAAAGTAGTCCAGTGAGGGAGAAGTGAAAAGGTCTAACGTTTGACAACATTAGGCCTGTTGCGCATCAAAAACTATTCGCAATACAAAAAGTATATTAATAATTTCAAGAGTACATAATAGGTAGAGTATGTATACTTTCTATTATGCCTTGGATTGGCCGTCCAATGCGAAAACCAAATTTACCCATTTTTGTACAGTTCTCAGGGAGGGCACCACTTTTTCAGAGCATTCATTATAAGCAAGCTTTTTCGAAAAGCCTGATGTTCCCCATACGAAGATTATCAAATAGCTAGGCATTAACAGGCAATCTCAGATGCCAGAAAAATACTGTCAAGGCCTGTTTATATTTAGGACACTTTCCTGTTTCCGATGTCTTCGACAAGAAGTAGAGCTATAATAATAGTTTTGTCAGGTTTCTAAATTTGTTTTTTGTTGCCGTTAAGTTCTGTCGATTGTTAAACACATTCCTACAGCAACTTTGGAACTTACAAATTTCTGGAAAAAAACTAATGTTATGTTAAAGTTAGCTATGTTAAAGTACATATATAGTACTGATAAGTCATCTGTAGCCATTTTACAATGATGTGAGAGTTTGTGCAAAATCTCATAGATAATTTTCCAACAGCAATTTACCGGTACATATCACATTAATGGATGCTAAGTAATGAAATTTTTAAAAAAGTAGAAAATCATAATTTAAGAAATTTAACGCAAATCTGGCTTTTTTTGCGTCACGGAAAAGTCCCCCCAAAAACTCCCCACCTAACTAGGAAATCCCCCGAAACATGCAGCAATGCAACAACCGGTTGACATCTAACTTTTCATGTTAAAATTTAAAATGAACTTTGTTAATTGAAATGTTGATAGTTTACCATTCACTTAGAGTCAAAAATAGGCAAAATCAAACGGTGCTAGAAACAAATACTAAACATTACTTCATATTTTCCGCTTAGTGGCATTTTCGCGACAGAAATTAAGACCTATAACAAAGCTTGCACCTTCAGGTGGAACAAAATCCTGTTGATAATGTACAGTGTACACTGAATTCTTACAGTGAAGCCATAATTAATACTGCACTCTTGTTATATGCATATTGCATATTGCATATACCTCTGGCCGTTACAGCAGTCTAGTGAGTAGTGACCGACACATCACTACAGCAAGGCAAGAGCAAACACACGCACACAACACAAAAGCTAGGCTTGTGTCAGGTAAGTGTGTGCATTTAGATATTTCGCAAATCCTATACAAACCAAGTATACAAGTACCTGTTGCGCTGTGGCGCAACAGGAAAAACCATTTTAGACAATAAACTTTTCATTCCACAAAACTCCCTTGACGGTCGAAAAAGGAGTCTTGTGAGGGGATAATAAAAGCTGCTACTCATTCCACACAGCTTACAGCTTAAAAAAGAAAGTATGAACAAAATCTCCATATATATATTAGCTATTACAAAAAAAATTAGTGAAACATTATATAGTGTAGTTTGTATATTTGATGATAACGCCAACTTTTCATCACCGTAAATCTATTAATAGCCACTGACAAAAATTACTGATTTTCCAGAAGCAAATGAACATAGCCACAGTTCTGGCGAGAGAAGTGCCAGTACAGTTGCTTGCTATCCAACAAAATATCCATCGTATCCCCCACCACCTAATACTTATCGAAGCTGATTTTTACATGCTTTGACAGCCTGAATGTACTATTTTAACCTTTATGATCCATTTTTTTTAAAAATTTTTGCCCATGGCCTAAGCATGATGACGAAAAATGTAAAATCACTCAAATTTGGCGTGCCCAAAAAACAACCATTTTTTCAACATTTCGCCTCTCTATTTGAAACTCAAAATACATATCAAGAATCAGGATCATACGATTTTGCACATGCATGTGGGCTGCTACTATGCCAAGTTTCAGCCTGATTGGCTTGATTTTGTTTTGGTGTTATAACTGTTCAACTAAGGGCAACTTTTAAGCTTTTATGCGAAGTTTTGCCCTACGGTAAAGACACTGACGAACGCACTGAACCGAAAGTGCACCTTCAAGCTTAATTGTCTCCACTGAACGTTGGCGTGCCTTGGGAGAGAACAAGGGGCGATGCGTCGTGGGTACCGCGGGGTACCGGCGGCGGGCTGGGTTGGGTTGGGTCTCTAAAAACTTCTTAGCCGTGGGTCGAACCCGCGGGTTTACCCACTTCAGGCTGCGTGGGTCGACAAATTTTTTTCCGATCCGTGAAACCTAAAAAATCACTATGTCGGCCTCCAATTTTACAGAAATTTAAGTACCGTGTAATAGTACAATTCGTTTAAGGTACATAATACACATGTAGCAGTGCAATGATGTGCACTTTGCAAATTGAAATTATACATGAGCAACAGCTAAAAAAACAATTAATTATCAGGTAGGGTATGTCTATAAAGTGGTGGGTCAAAGTGGGTCGCGGGTCGGGTTTTACAGCGCAGGTTGGGACGCGACTCGCGGGTTACCCACGAGTGTCGAGCCGCGGGTTGGGTTGGGTCGCGGATCGAAAATTTTTAACCGCGTCCACCCCTGAGTATATAAAACATAAGCGAAAATAAGCAAAATTGGAGAACTTTTATTTTTGACCTGGGTAGCCCCCCCCCCCTTAATCAAGGTTTTTGGTCAGACATTTTTAAAGTAGCATTTAGGGTACTGAGTAACTTTGGCGATAAATGGTTTTCAGCGACTATTTTGATCATAATTGAAGAAAACTTGCTTGGAATCAAAATAGTTTAAATTTGGTGCGCTATATTGCGGCAAAAATTTCAAATTTATTTGCACTATTTTGTTGTCGTAGAAAAATTTTTGATGCATTATAACAAAAACAATATACGTCTGTCAAGTTTGAAGCAGGGGTGCACGCGGGTGTAAGTTTTTTACCCGCGACACTACCAACCCGCCACTCTACACTCGTCGGTAACCCGCGACCCACTTTGACCCACCATCCTAATACCTATAACCTACCGTATTATTAACTGTTTGTTGCTGATATCATGTATAATTTATACAGTGTACATTGTACATTATTCACTTTAAACTTTGAACGAATTTAGGGCAATACGGCACTATTACGCAGTACTCAAAATTCTGTAAAAGAAGAGTCCGACGTGTAATTTTTTCAATTTCGCGGGTCGGAAAAATTTTAGCGAAGTGGATAATCTGCGGGTTGACCCACGATTCAAATTTTCCGACCTAACCCAACCAACTCGCGGGTACCCAGTCAGTACCCACGACCCATGTCCACCCCCGAGTCCAGGTCCCTTCAGACTCTAATGCTTGCACTTATAAATAGACTCTACCAGCGGTATTAGAACTATTTGTTTCAATCATTTCACTTTTGATTAAATACGAACGGAAGCACAGGCCACGGGCATACGGACAAAGGTGCGATTCATACTTTGTTTGTTTGTTTGTTCCGTACTCCGTATGCCTTAAAATTTCGGCAAAGTAGAACTGAATTAAACATAGCCGGACATATGACAAAATGAAATTGTGCCTTTAGTACGGCTGAACGGGCATACGGCTGAACGGTCGAATATGGATTGCCGCGTAAATATGTTGCTAAAATAAATAATAAAAATACAAAGAAAAAAATAAATTTATCGCCGAAATCGCCAGTTTTGAAAAAATATGTTCAAAACAGTCAAATTATATGGTTGGTGTGAACTTTCCCCCCTGAAAATCTACCCCGGGGTAATTTTTCCGGGGGGAAATTTACACCGGGGCAATTTTTCCGGGGGGAAAATTTACACCGGGTGGAAAATTTACACCGTGACAACGGAATTTATTGCCGTGTTTGCCATGGCAACGCATGCGAGTTCATTATACTAAAAGATACGTCATCTATTAGAAAGTGTCAATTTGCTGATTACGTGTACAGTCTATATTCACAATAATTGACCAAAATGAAGAAAGTTAAAATATCTAGATTCTTTTTTTGCAATCATTGATAGGTATAGCAGTTTTTGTTTTCTCAAGCCACAAAATTTTACGATATTCGGAAGATTTTGAAGCTTAGATTTAATATACTGAAGCAACGTGATGACTTATCCAAATGAAACCATGCATGTATTGAGACACCGACAAGTGAATTTAGACTAAATTGGAATTAAACTTCATCGAGTCGTATTCATTCCAAAATAACACAACGCAAAAAATTGAAACAAAAAACGTATTTTGGGCAAACTGTCAAAATCGGCAACGAAACAAATACATGTGCTTACGATACAATTATTGGTTTGTGAAATGCAAAAAGCCGCTCATTAAATGGCTTCTAAAACAACCGAGTAGCTAACAGCTCATCAAAATTTGCTGAAAATGAAACTACCACCTTCATACTATAAGTTACTGAAAATAATGCTATTACGACTATCACTCACTATTTATTATTTCGTAACCATAATAACTATTCCACAATAAAAATTCCATACTAGTTTTTAGCACTTTCTAATACTAACCAACCCATCGGCGATTATGTCCTGAACATCAATCAGTAAGGTCGCACGCTCTTCTTTTATAGAGTGAGACACACTTGAGCATATATATTCTTGATCGACAACAATTAATACCAATATTTATTGATAGGAGAGCAAGCTGCATATAAACAAAACAAACCCCTGAACGGTAACTCATCGACCACTGACACACACTGAAGCCCGGTTCATACTTTCCTTAAGGACACTCCCTTCATGCAAAAAAGTTTGCCTATTTGGTCATTTAATTTTCCTAGAATGGCATAAAATAGAGACACGTATATATTCAGCACGTATGAACGCGCTTCAGAAACCAATATTTGACCCTAAAATACATAGGTACATTGACTCAATATATATATATAACTATGCATTGTATGTAGCACTAAAACAACACATACCCTATCTAATACATAAGTACAAACGAAAACCCGTGAAACGGAAAAGAACGCAGCAAAGCTATCATGGCTCTGGAATTCACGACCTACGGGTGGCACAAACGCTAATAGGTTGTGTCTTACATATGAAAGTTAGTGAAACACTAAACTGTTGGCTTGTTTCACTAACTTTTGCACATTAGTGTTGGCGTTTAGGTTGTGAATTCAGCCTGCTTTCACAATAAACTATCAACTCGACTAAAGTCTGACAAAAAATTGCTGGACCGAGTCAAAACGACACACATGACTTCAAAAAGAAAAGAACTACTTTCAGCCATCAAAACTGCAGCAATCAGTGGCAGTAATAATGTTTTATCTCAGGAGCCAGCACTTTTTGGTCAGACTTCGGCAGAACAAATTACACAGCAAACCAAAATTTTATTCCGTAAGCGGATTCATGCAAAATCTAGGGACGGGGGTGAGTGTCGCACACCAATTCTTCCACAATTAAAATGCTAAATAAAAATCCTGAATACTAGTTTGTCAAAAAACGTAATGTAGGTACAAAAGCAGTGATTTACAAAATTACCAAAATATGAAGCTGGCGTTATGGTATGCAATTCACGCTACTGACAAACAACCCCCTGAATATACCTCCATAAAAGTGAGTCAAACTTGTAAAACAACTCTTAAAAAGTAAAACAATGCTCAAAAAATTCCAGCTGATTTTAATCCGTTCACAAGTATGATTCCGCAGAAACAAACAAGTTGACAAAAAACGGGAAAGGAAGAATCTACCAACAGGTTTTGGCACCAAAACACGTAAGAGCATAAAATGTTAGTGGGGAAGGGATACAGGGCAATAACAGACAAGGGACTCCTAGACGGTGGCGTAGTGGTTAGCATTATCCACGTCGGCGCGAGCGGCCCGGGTTCGATTTCAGGCGCCTTAACGTTTTTCAACTATTTCGACACCGGACCCACGGTCCAGGGCAGCTCTAGACTGCAACTCGCACCGCCCTCCCGCCGCCACTCTAATGGTTTAGTCAGTACAAACGAAACTTTTTTCGCACTCAATTCCAATGTTCTACCTTTACGATACTTTAACGTTGACAGAAGAGAGCAGCTCAAATCTGAAATCACAATGCTGCACACCCCGTCGATCATTCTAAAAAATGAACAATCGGAATTTCCATTTTTTGCTAAGCGGAGGATAAAACTGTAGCACGCCAATTCAGACAAGTTCTACGCAAGGACACAACAATACTGCGGGCATAAAACGGCACTGTTAATTAAAACATATCACATTCATTTGGGGCTACGAACACCAGAAGACGCAAAGATGCCAAAATAAATCAAAGGGATGGGGCAGGATGGTAGATTGATAAATATTACAAAGGCAGCACAGTTTAGTTTCCTACTAACCCCCGCAACTGAATTGGTCACTACACTTTAGCATCTTCGCAGCACAACCATTACAAGCAATAAGGTACCAGATAGCAGCAATTATGTTAGCAATGCAGTCCCGAAAGCTGCAGCAAAGAGCAAATGCCATGTGCATTTTTTGCGCAATTCAATCCTATCTAACCTATCTATCTATATACACTTCCACAATAAGCGGACTTAACTAATGAGCTAATTTAGCAGTACAGCGTAACTGAACACACTATGTGCGCTGATAATTAAACACGTCTGTTAAGGGAGCGTGTTTTTACCCCTCTAAACCCCTTCTCTTTAATCTTTATCAAATAATTTTTCTTCAATAAAAAATTAAAACCCCCCTAATAATATTAAAAATTTTTACAAAACAAAAAAACAAACTTAAATGGGTTTAGTTATAGTTTCGTTTCGCGGTAACTTTCAGTTCCAACATCCGCTGACCTCTATTATAATATACATTCCCAAAAAACTATCAAATAAACTCTTGTGCTCATGAAAACTAATTATGATTTACGAAAACTAAATTACGTATTATATTACCTAAATACCACATTAATAAACGATTACTAATTCACAGATATTATATCACAAAAATAAATTAAATAAGATTAACAAAGTATAATAAGGCACAAGTATTATCAATGATTCAGGCAAAATTAAGTTCGCGATTGGAACGTTCAGTGTGATGTTACCCAATCTGCCATAACCAATCCAGATTCAAAACGCTAGGCTGAAGCAAGGAAATCATTAAGCCTAACCATCCTATTTTCAATTAGTCAGCAAATAAATTAATTAGTAATTCAGTAACGATAGGCTGACTCATGATTAACTTATTGTGAAACACAAGTCATTGTCATGGCATACAATTTTTGGCCATAAAACTATAAAATTGCAAAATATAATAAAGTGAAATACAAACAAATGAGATCACAAGGCCAAGTCGGGAAATCAGACAGGAATTTAGTACCTAACATTTTAAAAATTCAAACCATATCCTCAAAGTTATATTCTGCAAGAGAAAAAAATTGAAAATCGAGCTGAAATAAACCTTGAAAATTTTTCAACGAGACACTAACTAAGCCTACACTCCAAAATTCAGTTACACGGAACTTCAACACAAAATCAGCATAAAATGATCACGTCACAACATAAAATTTGTTCAATCAGTCAATAAAAATGCATCGTTTTGCTGCAATAATTCAAGACTGGGTGTTGTTTTTGGAGCCCCCCTTTCGGAAGAGCCTGAGTCGGCTCTTTGGCTTCTTGCTCAGCTTCTCGTCAGGGGGGGCCGAGCCGTCGGAGTTAGTCTCGAAGGCCTCGTTGTCGGGCTGGGGGGGCGCGGGGGCCCAGGATATGTTTCTGTGGTTGTGGTTGAGCGCGGTCAGGTTCTGATCCAGTGCCCCGCCCCCTGCGTTGAAAGACGGGTTGTTGTTGTTCAGCTCCAAGGCTGATCGATCCCTCAAACCACTACATTGGTAAAGCAGGCAAACTGGCTTGCACAAATTAAAATTAATATGCCATTTTTGTAAAATCAAACTAAAATTTATATCGATGCAACCGTACAGCTGTTTGACCAGGCTGGTAGGGATTACGCAGTAGGTTTCTAAAACCCTGTTTTACACTGACTGTATCATCTGTCCACTATATTACAAACTTAGGACACTTTGAAAACTTTTATACAACATAAAATTCGTCAACAACCAAAAAAGCCCAAAACAATTGTTAAAAGCAAAACTGGGCATTTGCAACAGCCAAACCCACCTGGCCACCCCATCAGTGCCATTCTTCAAGTCCAAATGGAATGTTGGCTGAGCCGAGGGGGGCTGGCTCACGTCGCCGGACTCGCTGGGGGTCTCCAGGCCCCCTCCCCCGACACACCGCCCCTCCATGCTGCTAAAGTAGGCGCCTGAAAATACACAATTTAAAACCACGGGATACCTGTCACATCACTGCTACCAGTAACACAGTCAACAATAGCTGAAGAGCCATCAGCAATCAAGCCACAGACCCTGTCTAAGTTATGCTGGCAAAGATAGACTTAGACACGTAAAGGTAAACTTAGTATAATTAGCAAAGGTGAAGAGCGGTAAACGTACTATCTTGTTTGTTGGCCAAGGCCGGCACCCCGGGTCGCTGTTGGGAGCGTGAGCTTGCATCTGAAACAACACTCATAATGCACACTACTCCATGATACATTTGCCCTTACGGCTGTACCCTCTACAGCAGCACGTGCATACACACTCTTTTCATTACCTTCATAAGCCACTGCTGTCTCAACCGCAGCTCTACTGGACCATCCATTCATTTGCTGAGGTTGCGGTTCAGTCATGGGAATAGCAGTTTAAAAGCAACTAGGGTGCAATAAAAATTTGTGTGCCCACCACTTTTGATCAGTTGTCTACTTCAACTTTCAAAACAGAAAAAATCCAGACTTTAGAGGTTGTAAACTTTTGACTGGTTATAAAGAATATTATATTGTATTGCAAATAACTGTTTTGTCGATAAAAGAGCCTAACGTAGTACTATCATTTTTAATGCTTGTCAAAACAGTAAGGTCAGACTACTAGCCAGCCCAGGTGACAACTAAGAGATTGTCAATCATCAATGTTTTCACTTTAAAAGTGGCGGAATACCAAAAACAAAAAAGCGGCAGGGCCACGGCGGGTGGGGGTGGAGTGGACTAAACGTAAGTAAGAGCTAGCCCCCTCTTCCAAAAAAATGCAGAATTTCTAGCACCCAAAACTAACAATGCTCCACCAGCCTTCAACCGCTAATGGGATTAAGTTCAAAGTTGAAGTAAGTTTATTGCTAGCAATGAATAACGTGGATTCATGCAAACAACAGCTGGTTAAAGTTACTTTGTACATTTGCGATGGGGTGTGGTTGTGGTACCAGTACAAGAGAACAATATCCTCGAGGTTACATGCACCTATGTCAGGATGTGTGCAGGTTCTAAGAGGAAGAGCTAGACGCAGGTAGCACATTAAGCATATATGTAGAATTGTTCTAAATAGCTAGAAACGTGCATAAGTTTTGAAAACAAACAAGACAGTACAAGTTCAAGGTACATAGGCAGGTAAAAGGTGGGAAATACATGCATTAATTTTCAATGTATGTTAAACAGCACGCAGCCTTGTTTTCACAGGGAAGGACAATACATGGGCTAGGTGACTTTAAACCACCTTCCCAGGAAACATAAAAACTGATTTTGAAATACGGGAAGGGAAGGAACCCTTTTTTGGCAACAAAATAAACAACTGAAACTGCAACCGGTGATTGTAAATTGCTACTGAAAACTGTTACAAACAAACAATACGGCATTTTTTGTTAATTGTAATTATAAATCTTCAATATTCTGCATATCTTTTGCAAATGCAGACCCCTGCACCAGACTGAACTCACTAAAAAAATTTTAAGTTAAATTCTGAAAAACATTGACACAAGCCCACACTTCCCCACTCTTTGAACGTCAAAGGGTTCCTTCCTCAAATCGAGACCAAGGGTGAATAAAGGCAGTCTTACGTTAACAACAGTCTAAGGCGTTCTATATCAGTAATTGAGAACATCGCAACGAAAAATTCTACACGTATTTCATAGGTTAGAACGTCACCCTTAGAAGGCGTTTAGCAAGACTGGGCTAAGACTGCCTTTATGCATTCCACCGTAAGTGTCTAAAACAGCCGAGATCTATCCTAACTTTAAAAAAAGTAGCTGTTAAAATTCAACTCAGAGCCGAGCCTTAGATGACAACATTGTTCACCAATGAAATTGAAAAAGGCATGCAGCGTTTCTAATAGCCAAGGTGAAATTCGACGCCATCTTAATAACAATCAAAAAACAATATATCAGACATCCAAACATTCATACACTGCAAAAAAGTAAGTGCATCAAATGATAAATTCAGAGCAAAGTAAGTATCACAATGTCCGACAGAGACGCAAGGCCCAAGGCTGATGGGGAAAGCAGCATGCTGAGCGAACCTGCAAAGTCAAGTGAGAGAACATGAATGAGGGAACGCGGATCGGACTGAGACGAGCGCAGGAGGGAAGCAGTCCTCGCCGAGGCTGCCACACTACTGCGGCGAGACGTGGAGGCAGACACGGTGGCGTCGTCGTGAGACGCAGACTGGCCGGAGCCACGCGAACCACCGAATCGGGCTCGCCTTTCCCACGCACCCGCTGTCCACATTAGACGCTGCTGTTGACCTACCCAAGTCAAAAGTCGGATTTAGCCAAGCTGATCACATAGTTTTGTTCAATTTTCTGTTAAAGAGCTACATAACACGCTAAGTTTCATTTTACATGATAGGAAGAGTTAAAGAGTACATAATTGGGAAGACAGAAACAGACCACCCTATCGCTCTCCTATGTGAAGGCGTTAAATAGCGATTTGGGCCAAAACACAATTCAAACCGATCAACCGAGTATACATAGAAATAAAAGTATTACCTAATATTATGTACTCATGGTGACACGAAACTTTAACATTATAATCCGCTTCCTAATGCAAAAAAAGAAGACTAAGAAACTAGGCCAAGTGCGAGCGAAAGAATGTGGTTTCCCAGAAATGCAAGTTTGCAAGCTGTCGCGGTGGGAGAAAACAATCAGAGACACAGACTACCGACACAATCACAATGCGTGTAAGGAGAAGGGGACTGCCACATTCACAACACACCATTGTCATCAATAGAATAGTGTTTTGACTTACGATTAGTCAGTTGATCATCAGGAAGAGACACTGGACGCGTCATGCCAGTCACTAAAATATTCATTCAATATTCAATTATATATACAATATTGCACAGTTATGGTGGATGACATAGTGGACTAAGACTAACCGAGTCCGAAAGTATACTGACCGCATTTTAGGTCCCAGGTACTGAGTAAACCTACTCGAGTTTGCTAGAAAATACGTCGGCTTTTGAAGGATAATTTTTTAGCTTAATATTTGAAAAATATTAAGAATACTTTCGAAAACTGCAAATTTACTTTATACATCTCTTACAAATAGTCTGCTGTGAATCTGTCAGTTGAGTCAGTATATAATTCTCGCGTGCTAGATTCAAAAATCAAAACCCAGCCATATGTTGCCACGTTTTCAATTATTATCGTACTCAGGACCCTTTCATAAATGAGAACTAGACTCACTCGATTATATTACTTCCAGACAGCTTAACTTTACTAAATTTCGTAAACAATAGTGTTGGTGATAAGGCAAAAGGGCTTAGCAAAATAATCTAATGTGTATACCCTGAAAACCGGACAAGACACTGCTTTCCCTCAACCACAACTAAACACCAAGACAGTATCACGAAAAAGGTCGTCATTCTCATCTGTTCAAGTCACAATGTCATTCAAACTACCCACGGGTCATCTGAACATAACAGATAACCTTGCAGACAGAGCATCTGGGATCACACCATCATCTACACTGAGCATCTGGGATCACACCATCATCTACAAAAACTTCAAACCTAAGCAGACATGTAGTACATTAAGCTACAGATAATACAACCATTTTTATTAACGTTTCGTCATCAAGACAGAGCCACTTTCTAGCGAGTACCGACAAAAGTCGAAGACGAATTTGCTGTAAAGAAGACGGAGCGAGACAACTTGCCCATCCTCATTATCACTATATATTATTGTATTCGTATTAACAACTCATCAAATGATCTTCACTGGCTCCGTCTTTATGAGTATTACAACATGAGCGTGTCATCGGTCACCTATGTCAACATAGACATTGCTGTCATAAACGATATAGCACTCTACTATGTCCCCCTAATGAAAACTGTGAAGCAAAGTGGAACCATAAAAATTATCCAATTGCAATACGCAGTAAATTTCTTAATATTAATCAATATTTTATTATGCTTTTGCTGCATGAAATGAAAACTAAGCTAGTTGATGGTCTGTTTGATTTGTTGACGTCAGACACGGAATTGACAGGATTGTTGGTGAATCAGTTGGCGTGCAATCAATGGCATGTTCCGTGGTATTCGCTATTGTACAGGGGTCAATATGTCTACATAGGGAGACGTTGATCTCTTGGGGGTAATTTCAGATTCCAACACGAACCCGGGGCTTGTTTTTGTCTGCAGTACCCTAGTAAAGGGGGGCATCTTAAAGTGGGTGAACAGAGAAGTAAAGCAAGATGTCCATGCTTATTCCCTAAAGCCAAATTTACAGGGCAGATAAGGCACACCTAAAAACATGCATCTGTCACACAAACAACTTTCAAAATCACCTACTTTAAGAATGCCGAAAAGCGGATCATCTACTTGAAAGAGAGCTCGCTTTAGAATAAAAGATCCTTTGTCCAGTATAATATTATTAAGTATTACTATAAGTCTTGCGACTACAAAAGAGGATGCGGAGTCTGAATAGACGGTCTTTTGCTTGAAATGACGAATCTAGGCACCTATGCCCAGCCAAGACGGAGGTTCTTTGTCCAAAATAGAGGCTTCCTTATGAATCTGGAACACGCTATTGCCTGCTAACTAGTTTAACCAACAATACTAAATAAATTTATGGCAAGTTTAACCTGAATAGCCAAGTTTAAAAACACGTATGTTTCAATTCAGTAGTACATTGGTCCAAGTTGGCCAGCAGCAGCTAAGGCACTAAACCTATATATAAATACTGTGTTAATATCACAATTATACATACATTAGTAAAATTAAAATACATAAAACAACATGGAAAGAAGTTGTACCAAATAAGCGCTGCAACACAAATATTGAAAAATATGCTTGGCATGAACAAAGAACAAGCCGGTCCAGTCAAATCGACGATCAGTAGGATCAATTTCTTAGACAAACAATATTTTGTGCCAATAATATTTTCCATTTCGTTTAAAACCCTGTCGCAAACACGACAAGTGTGATGTATGCATAAAAAAGCTATGAAAAAGCTAAAGCAAGCAATTGCACCACACATGACATGAACGAGATGGGGTGAAACAGCTTTAACATTTACTCCTAGGAAAGGCAGAGTGCTACTGACCAGGGTAAATGTGAGAAACTGACTTTTGGCAGTCAGAGTAAAATTTTTGTGAAGAGGTATTCCAGAACATTACCCACAGTATTTCGGAATAAAAATACGTATTATCACAGTCGCCGCTGGCGCTAAGAAATTTGCAACTTCACGGAAATTTAAGCAAGACACTAATTTGGTAAAAATAGGTTAAAATTTGGTTAAAAATCAGCAAAAACTCATTTGCTGTTATTGTCTGCATTCAACTACATTTTAGTCTCCGAAAACTCACCAAGTTTATATGACACTTACTTTGTAGATTTTAGGTATATTATTCTACAGTAAAAAGACAAAGAAACAAAAATGTACTTTGGGCGGTTAGTACATCAATAAAAAATGATACTTGGACAAAATAGCTTTCCCACTTTAAAAGCAACATGACATGTTAGGTTAGTACGACAATCAAACCATAAAATACATAGACAAGCAAAAAGCAACAAAAATGAAAGCAAGCATGCACAGTATTTTGAAGCAAATTAGTGTTTGAATAACTGTGACTTTAGTGGACCATCAGTGATCAGTGTGCATGGGATGCAATAGTATCCCACCTTCCAAAGCACTTGCTGACCACTTGCTGGGAGCAATCTGTGTGCTGACAATGGGTTGGGCGGGTCCGGGGGTATTGGTGGTTGATTTGAGTGAGGGAGCAGTGGACATGCGAGCTAGGTGGCGCAGGTGGGGTGGTGGAGAGCGGGTGGAGACGGAGAGGGGGCTGGGGATGCATCTAGCTGCACTGGACACAACTGTCACGTTAGCCGAGGGGGGGCAAGCCGTGCTGGTGCTAGCGTGAAAAAGGGCATGCGAGGCAGAGCTTGCTAGTCCACCCCCCGAGCCATACAATGAACCTAAAATGGCAACACGTTATATATATATACTTCACATAATGCCATGTCACATGGGCATGTTGTAATTTTTGGCAAGCTTCAGTGTTAAACACGTGCTATGGCAAACATAACGGGTAATAACGCTTTATGTTTAAATAGACTTTCACAAACGAATCTATGAGCGATCAACACGAAATTGTTTTCATAATTCACTTTTGCACAGTAACCGAAAGCCTAGCTTTTGAGATCCAACAGTTCTCCTGCATGTAATTATTCTATTCTCCAAATATAAATTTGATGTTTTCAATGGGGACTTAGTTAACATAGGCGTGGGATCGATCGACCTATTGCTCGTCTCCCAAATTTCTTCAGCTCAGCATATCCGATCCGAAACCTGGCACTAAGGGTGACCAACTCAAAAACATTTTTTTCGTAACTTTTATAGAGAAAAGTCGTTCAGTATTATCAAAGCTGGGGAATTGCATAAGGGGGGTAACTTTTTCAACAAACATACGCAGTACTATGAAGGTCTACTTTCTGAATGTGTTGGCAAAACACAATCTTTTTCGTAACAAGGTACATTACGTCTGTGACCTAGGTCCAACAGACAATAAATTCTGATCGAGTTTAAACTTTGCACAATGAAAGGAAAAAATGTAAATGTCTAAATACAGATGCCAAAAAGTTTGTAAGGTAGCTGGCAAATTTTAAAAAAATTACAAATTCTGTTGTTGTTGTCATTTTATTTGTAGAGGTGCCTAAGACAATTTTACATTTCAAATGACTGAATGAAATGAAAATGAAAACGAAATTATCTTGATTCCTTCATGCCAGACTAACTAGGTTTAGAAAATCTTAACGTAGATCTGTTGTTCTGAAGGAGATTTTAACCTACTTCGATACATTGCCTCGCGATTGCGTACACCAAATTACAGCCATTGTCTTGTCAGTAGTAAGTAATTAGCAAATAAAAAACAGTTGTGATAGGAACGAAAAAACATTACTGGTTCGTTAGTAGGCAGATCGTGCAGTTATTGACAAATAAAAAGGTATAAGAAACAACTCAATGAAAGCACTACGTTGTGAAAATTGACAAAACGTATCATTGTAAGCATAATGAAGGCAGGGGCAGGCCTTAACTTCAAGTAAGTTCAGCATAATAATTTGGCTTGAGCTGACTCGGCCATCAGTGGCACTATATCCACACATTGTCTGATTCCGTCTAACCAAACGGCACTCTTGCAGGATTAACTTTTGTCATCTTCCATTGATTACAAGCCAATCCAGCAGTGATCGGCAATTCTCAAGTCAGGTCTGCAGACATCCTTAGCCTTAGGCTATATACCGGAATACCGGATCTCTTTTCCACGGTACCTGGGTTTTTTTTCGCTGGCAAATTTTAGGCAATTTATGGCAATTAAATAACAGACAGAGGCGACGGACACGTAACACACACAGCAGACACTACCAATGACACGGACTAACGTCCGCGGACCAGCGTACCTAGACTCAGACTGACTGCCTGTCAAATGTGCCTATGTTAAATAGTTTTGCTCGTAGCTTTGGAATTTTGTTGTTTTTGAGCTTTGACCAATCATATAAACTGTCAAAGTAGGTTCATCCAATCCGTTAAAAGGTCCAGTTCAAAGTTTCGTAGTTATTGTCTATTTTTAGGAAATGCCTTTGTTTTCAGACATTTGACCATTAAATCTTTCGGCCTTTAAACCAGAGGAATTTGTTTGTGACTATTTACTTAACTTTACACTCGGACTTTACCCACTACTGAGTCTGTTTTGCTGTTATTTTTGTCTGTGGAATGCGGAAGGGTTGTCTAACTTGTGCTACCGTGTTACTTCCCTTTTCTAGAGTTTCGATACCGTATCCCTTCGTTCTCTCAATGCTCAACTACCGTACCCCTAGGTTATGCTGTTTGCTCTTGATAGATGATACGTATGTATGTAGTATGTACTATGACTGTTACACATGAAAGAAAATGTGTCCCATTTACAGTCACTAGAAACACCAAGTCACAAGGTTGTACGAGTCCGGGCCTAGGGGATAGGAAAAAGTCGGAAAAATTTTCAATTTTTAGGCCAAATTTGGTCAATTGGGGAAGTATCGGAAATGTTTTCCGACTAAACCACAAAAATCAGCGCATAGACCTTACGAGTTCACCTCCACTGCGTCAAAATTTTTCGCAATTTTGCGAAAAGGTTTGAAATTTTTTGCAATCATCAATTTTTTTTCGCAATTGCGAACGTTTGTAAACCCATCACGGTACCGTTATTTTATGTCACTCACAGTATACCAACTGGCGATAACGAATCCTATTACACCACGCCATACTTTGCACCTACCAAACAACCAAACAACAACAACAACAACAGTGTTTCATCCGCTGTTAATCGCTAAACAAACCATCCTAAAAATGCCCCGATACAAACATGAAAACTGATTCAATGCAATCTTTGGGGAAAATATTAATTTCAGCAAAATGTTTTTTTGTGCCTTTCAGAGATTCACTGATGAGTCATCTTATCGACAAGTTTTTTTGATAGTTTACCGCATTCTATTTTACGAAATGTGTACTGCACAGGCAGAGTAGTGATGAATAAAATATTATGACGATGACTAGAGACATTAATAACACACGTTAAAGATTTGCTTTCTAGAGTTAAAGCCAAAACCTGTTAGCGAAAACTATAATTAAGCCTAGTCTGTCTGAACGAATTAGCTCGATTGTCACGAGTGTTCTGCCACTTCTTAGCACCCAACTACACAACGGAACCGTCGGGAATCAAGCTTGCGGAAAACAGATATCCGCAGTTATCAGTTTATGACTTGCCACTTGCCATATATAAGGCGGCGGGACAAATAAATAAATCAAGGAATCCTAGCTATATGCTGCACGCACTAATCGCAGTGTCACTGTACTATCTTTAAATCCTTATATGGATATATTTCTGACAATATCACTGACACACTGTGATCAGAGTGATCAGGCGGGGTTAGAACAGGCATCAGCAAAACCATCTATACGTCTCACCACACTGGATACGGCTGAAACGCTGAAAATATTCATCTGACCTTATTCTGACAGTCTGCAAAAAATGAATATAAGCCCAAATAACGAAACCTCAGCATCAGTGCACTACCCCTTACTCTTGCTGTGTGTGTGCAACTGACCTGAGCCACTGGCGGACGTGGGACCCCCGACGACGGAGGCAGAGGCGGACTGTCCGGGCGTCTGGGCGGGGGACAGGCCCGTGATGGAGAAGCCGCAAAGGGACTCGATCTGGCTCCAGCGCACCGCCGCCTCCTCGTGCAGGCGAAACACGCGCTCGATCTCCGAACTAAACACAACACCCACTCAAGTCCCACCAAGAGCAATAATAGCATTTATTATGTACTCTTGGTCCCACAACAGCCTGCTGAATCTTAGGAATACAGATTTAAATGTAGAAATAGACTGCTTTTTAAAGTTTGATTGACACTTGCAGTCGTATGTACGGTCAGCCGGCGAAATAATGAAAAAAAATCACGCACCACGCATAATGTAGAAGATTGGATTGTGGCGTGATTTTTATGTAATTATGTGATTTCGCCGGCTAAACGAACACAAGGCTGTAAGTAAGAATCGCCAATAGGCTGAAATTAAAACGAATTATGGTAAAGTAAGAGTCAGTTGACCAAAAAATGAAACAAACAACTGACGAGTTGTTGACCACCACAATCTCACACAAACACAACACAAACCGTAATCCAATAATTTTCCTCTCCAAATTATCCATGTCTGAGCCATGAGTCAACAGAATTGTGGATAACGGCCCTTTCTTTTGCAATTTCTCCATCTACAAAAAATGATACGTGTTGATAATTCAAATGGTGCGCGTTAGACGTCCAATCATTGTGATTACCCTTTTCGATAATCGTAGTCCCAAGCCCCAAGCCTTATCCAAAATTAGATTTAACGGATTAGATTTAAATTAATTTTGCTAATAACACATCACAAAATGAAGATAGCCAATGAAGATATAAGGGTGCCTCTAACCAAAAAATTCAGGAAGACTTGAGCCTCCACACACGTCTCCTTAGTATCCTGACAATACAATACATCAGCAGTATTTTGTTAGTACAGTTTCTGTGACAACGACAGATCCAGCAGACAGACCATTTATTAGTTAGGCTATCGCATTGGACACACATTCATACACGTATGAGGGAAGAAGGGAACGGCGCCCCCTCTCAAACAGAGGTAGTCGAAATTACGCAAAGCTGAGTAAAATGAGTAACATTGTAACATTGTATTTCCCAAAACTTATAACAATTTGGTTGATTGGAGGGGCGGTCTTGGAAATGTGGCCAGAGAAACGCAACGCCTGTCCCAAAAACACACACCCGTACATGTATGCACACAGTTCCAGATAAAACCAGTGTGTGGCGACTGTCAGGGGGAGGGGGGGCGTGACTGACCTGGTCCCTGGCGGCCTTCATTCCCTTGAACAGCGTCTTCTTGCGCTCCTCGAAGGCGGCACAGTCCTCGGCGTAGGTGATGCGCAGCAGGGGTTGCAGGGCCAGAGGGGGTGCCTCCGAGTAGCTCGGCTGAAATCACACAACTCCCTCACAACCATGCCTCACAACCAGCCCCCTCATCATCCCCCCCACAACCGAGACTAAGTCAAGTACTTGCTTTATCAAGAGACTATGTGCCGATATTCCACTTTTGGAGAACAATAAACAGCCCTATTATAATCGAGATTTGAAATGGTAAAATGATTAGCAGCACTCAACCAACCAACGAGCGAGTAGATGCCGAAATCTGAAATGAAATTGTCTGGACTCGAACGTCGGATTTTTGCACTGAGATCGAGAATTCTATTCTGACCAGTACACAACATGATAAAGTCTGGATGGTTCTAAGGTTGCTCATATTTTCCATCAGTAGTCAGGGCGAAACGGATCGATCAAGCCAACACTACTTGACTTATAACGTACTAGCCATTAAATGAACAAGCAAAAACACAAGAATGCATACACAAGTTACCTTAGGCACATCAGTAAGGTCCATTTTCTTGTCCTGTTCCACGCTGAAACATAAAAAGCTATTTATCAACTTTTTAGCCAACATTTGTTCATGACCACCATGATGTGCATCCAAGCGCACAAGTAAGAGGAGATGAGACCCCCCCTCAAATCAAAATTGAGGGCCCAGTGGCAGGGTGCCTAAAATCTGAGCAAAAGGATTTCTTGGAAAACTGCTTGGTCTAGATTATGTTGGGTCTATCTGTGTAGTTCATTCTGACCGTTCCTGCAGTGCGGCGAACTCCTGCTCGAACTGGTGGAGCCTGTGGGCCTCCTGGGCACTGCGGCGCTGCTGGCGGACGTAGACGATGTAGAGGGCGAGACTGAGTGCCAGCAGGGCGACCAGCAGCACGTCCTTGAGCAGCGAGAAGCTGGACGACTTGTGCCCGAACAGCACCACGTCCATGGCCTTCAGCTGGATCTTCTGCCGGTGCACCGGGTTAGAGATGCCCAGCACCGCAGTCATGTAGCTCCCGTTCGTCGACGCAAGCCTACAACACACACACACACACACTGCACTACCACACACTGACACGTGCGCGTTGCTCTCCTGACCCGGCTAGTCCGAGGACAGGCCCACCAATCACCAAACTCGCAGAGGGTATCAAAGTCAGGGGCACTCCGTCAACAAAAACAACCACGCACAAAAAGTTGAAGAGTATATAAGCTTATCAGGTGCGGGCGGCCAAACAGACGTGAGAGGGCGACCAGCGGCTTCAGGGATAGGAGAGGATGAAATATGAGAGATTGGATATACCCCTACCAGGGTTGGCAGTCTCGGTCTCGGTCTCGTAAAAAACCCGAGACTAGGCTGGTCTCGGGAAACCGAGACCTGCCATAGGGTGGTCTCGGTATTTCAGATGAGACTTAAAGTTTTAAAAATTTTTTAAAATCACGAAGATTTTTTTTCACAATATATATATAAGTTTCCAAATAGAATTATTCTAAGCATGAAATGGTCACAACTGTCTGCTGTAGAAATGTCAGTTCACCGGCATTCGGCAAACTGACTTCAAGTTTAAACTTTGTACATCAAGCTATTAGTTAAAGTTTGAGCTAGACAGGGTTTTCTTTCAAAATCGGCACTGTGTAAATGTTGTGTAAATTAAAAATTTGCTGTGTAAATGAAGGGTATGTTGTGTAAATTTTTGAAAGTATTTTAGCAATTTTGAGGTAAAAATTGGTCGTTTTTCAAACTTATAACACCATATTTTGACCTTGAGACTAGAACTACGAAAATAAAAAGTATGAGAAATGAAAATAGGGTCTTCCAGGGTTGTTTTCGAAAATCCGAAGTGTGGATGATCTATACTTTGCGGACGTCGAAATTTTTTTTGTAGAGAAGACGGACAGAAGTTACTGCCGACAGTCGGCAAAATGCATTTATATTAGGATTCCTATAGTGGTGCGGGGAAAAAACCCTATTTTCAACTTTTCGGGTCGTCCTGTGCTCCACACAAATCGGATCTAAAGTAACTCAAAAAATCATACAGACAAGCATAAGCATAGCTGATTTTTCACTTTTAAATGCATAAAGAAGAATGCTAGAACCTGGGTTTTTTTTCGCAAAAACGTTCGCAATTGCGAAAAAAAATTGAAGATTGCGAAAAATTTTCAAACCTTTTCGCAAAAATTGCGAAAAAATTTTGACGCGGTAGAGATGAACTCGTACATGCGCTAGTTTTTGTGGTTTAGTCGGAAAACATTTCCGATACGACCCCAATTGACCAAATTTGGCCTAAAAATTGAAAATTTCTTCGACTTTTTGATTCCCTAGGTCCGGACTCGTGCAACTTTGTGCCTTGATGTTTCTAGTTATATACTGTAAATGGGACACATTTTCTTCCATATATCATCACACCAACTGCATGTAACAATACTAGACAGAATAATAGGTTTCGGTGGTGACGTAATTAAGAAACATTTCAAAATGTTAGCATTTTCCGGCCTAACTTGGTCATTGGCCGAATCTTCTTTTCTTTACGACTGAACATCGATTGTGGAAATTTTGAAAAATTACACAAAATTCTCAAGACGGCTCCATAAATTTAAATAAAAATGTCGAAATCGTTGCCATTTGGCCAAAAAGAGTAAAAATTGCGTCAGTCTTAATCCTGTCAGAATAATGTTTTATTAACATTTAAATGTAAAATCTACTGCATTAAGAACCAAAAGTAAGTCTGCGAAAAAAAAATTTGATTTTGCGAAAAAAATTTGAAGCTTCCCATCGGCCTGTCAAAAAACGCCACAATTGTGAACTCGCTCACAGGCACAATTTTTTTATTGAAACCGAACGGCCTGTGAGCGATTTGTGGCTGTTCGAATTTCTGCCTGTGCCTGTGGTCTGTGACCTGTGCCTGTGAGATATTGAAACAGAATTCACAGGCACAGGCTAACAGGCCCACAAATTTGCGGGCCTGTGAGTTTATTGAAACGGGCGACTGGTAGTCTAGTTATTTACGATTTTTGCTTCCCACCCTACTTTGAAAAATTTTGCAGAATTTATTAATTTTTAGGCCAAATTTTGTCAATTGGAGACGTATCAGAAATTTTTTTGGCAGGACTATAAAAACCAAGGGGGGACCCTTGTCTACAATTTCTTCAGGTTCCAGTTTACGCGGGTCGGAAAATTTTTTTCGACCCGCGCAGCCTGAAGTGGGTACCCGCGGGTCGACCCACGGCTCAAATTTTCCGACCCAACCCAACCCAACCCGCGGGTACCCACGCCCGCGTCCACCCCTGTGCCTACGGGCGTGCGTCCAATGCGGAGCACGAAATAGCCCGTTTATGTACTGTTTTGAAACCCCCGTACTCAACTGAGGAGGGGGTAAGGGGTGGGACCGCCCCCCTCAAAACAATACCCCGTACTCGACTGAGGGGGGTACCCCCCCCTTAGTTCAGTGCCCTGTCTTCAGTTGAGGGGGGGTACCCCATTCATTTCAAGACACTGACAAGGACTTTTGTTGATGTGCTGAACTGAGGGGTGGTGCCTCCAGTTGATGTTGATGTGCTGAACTGGTGACGGGGTACTGAACTGAGGGGGGGTACTCCCCCCTCAGTTGAGCACGGGGCATCGAAATCGAACTGAGGGGTGGGTACCCCTCCTCAGTTGAGTACGGGGTCTTCAGTTGAGGGGGTTACCCCCCCCCTCAAAACCGTACATTTGTAAACGGGCTATTTCGCGCTCCGCATTGGACGCGCGCTGCCAGGCATAATAGGGAGTGTTATACTCTTCCTATTATGTATTCTTGATCGAGCCTAAGGGGCAACGATCTGCTATTTATGAAAAAAAACTGCTATTTTAGGACCAGTTAACTGATTGACACAGTTGACAGTTTGTAAACTGACTGATTTTATTAAACAGTTTCATAACTTAAACTGGCTAACTTAAAATAGTTTTATAACTCAAGACTATAACTCATCGTTCATCACAATGGCGTTTTGAAAAGCCTTTTTAGTTAACGGTTAAGTCTAATTTAGAATTTTTTCATGTTGCGTGCTTGTAATAGGCATAAAAAACCACCAAACTCTTTTTAAATAAAAAATTACTTAATTCAGAAGTAGCGAGTGTGTGTGTTTTTGCTTAATAATAACCAATATTTAGAGTATAACTAAAAAATAAAATGTCAAAACTTATGCAGTTGAAAAGCCCAATTTATGCGCTTTCATTTGACATGACCGTCCAAATCGATTAAGGTAGTCCAAAGTTATAAACCATTAAATGAGACGCACCCTAATCCATTAAATCCGCGTAACGTTACGCGGATTTAAAATCCTACAATATGCATGTAGTTTAAATCCGAATATTAAACGGATTCAAATAAATCCATTTTTGGAATTGGATTTATGCTCAGCGGTCTTAATTAAGTCCAGTAGCACGTTTAATCCGAAAGTATTTTAGGAATTATTTCAAACAATAGTCAGTGACCGTAGCGATGTACATAAATATCATTAGTAATTCACCATTACATGCCATCCTATCCTAGTCGTCCATTCAAAAATCTTACGAACCTGCGCGATATAGGTATATAATATACTGGCTCAGGTTAGAGCAGCCAGCCAGCTGTTCAGCGGGGTTTCACTAAAAACCTTTCTTCCGCCAAACCCGGGTGCCGAACTGCTTTTCTTATTAACACTCACATCATAATAAATCACTAGAAATAGCATGTTATGTAGTTATTTCATGAAACGCACACGTATATAGGTTGTGCACGTACCTATGTCCTATATTATATTACACATATTATATGTATACTTATGCACTAACATACGTATATAACATATGACGCTATTTTAAATTTACAACTTCAAACACGAGTCAGTAAAAACAAAAATGCTTGTATAAATATATAGCTTTTTGTCAACTTTATTGACAGTTTCCAGTACAACTTTATGGCCATTCCGACGCGCCATTGTTAGTAATATTAAGCCATCACCCACCAAATACTACATAATAATCATTAAGCTGAAACTTTGTTACAATCCACATCCCTATACACACACATGGCCTAGACTGACTTGCACTAGCTAAATATACACAGAACATTGTAAGCCGTCGTGTGGTCGTTTGTTGGTGCCTATTAGGCTTAGCGAATGGGTCGTACAACAAATCTGGCCCTAATCGTCTTACAGCACCACAATGCCGCACAACACAACTGATTCATCAATCACTATCACTTGTTCAAACCATCACACACATAACATACTATGCTAGTCATCAAAGGTCTGTCTTCATATTATTATCACAACTCCAGCTTAAGAAAAAATAGCTAAATATCAATATCATTAACCAACAGTGAAGTGAACATGAGAAAACGATGAAGTGAAAGCAGAACGCAGTCACTTATATATTTACTGGTCACCGCAGAAGTCAATAGAAAAGCCATTCATAACAAACGTACGTAATATATACTCTTGACTGTGCCACCTCAAACTTGCTTCAACTTCAACTATATCCAAACATATCTTAGGCCAACTTTTATATGCTATCGAATCCCAATTCATATGACGTAAGACAATTAATCTAATGAGTCAACAAGACAATCACCCAATGATAAAGCGGAGGACAGCATAGGACCATAGATGCACAGGGGAGTAAGGGGAGTATCCACCCGCCCAACCCCCTCCCCCTGATGGCCAAAAACCGGCCCGAAAATGCTTAAAAAATTGAAAAATTTAAAAAATTTTCGCCTGCAACCAAAAAGGTAGCCCAAAAATGAGTTAAAGATCGACCAATTATGAAAAATTTTCGGCTGTCGCCGAAAAATAGCCAAAACCAGGGACCACAACCCCTTTCGCCAGCGGTCGGGCACCCTCGCCGATTTCCCCCGTGCATCTCTGGATAGGACAGGTGTTAGTTTCTGCAGCAGCAGCATGTGTTAGTAGTATTGTAAAGCAATTTACCAGTTGACCAACCTGGGCAGTTTGCGCCCGTCCACCTCGCCCTTGCGGAAGACCTCCTGGTACTGCGGCAGGCCCACGTCCTCGCCCAGCCAGCGCGCCGTCTCCTCCACCGTCCACTTGCGCTCCAAAACACAACAACCACCACAACCATCAGCCGGGCACACTGGGCTCAGCTTACAACCCTAATTACTCCATGCTCAAACCTTTGGGTGGATTTCACAAAGGTGGTTTTGTTAAACCATGGTTTTAGCCATTTTATAGGCCTAGCTTTCATTATATTTCAACAGCTATGACTTACATTCAACATGATTGATATTAGAAACAATGAAATAATTTGAAAACCAGCCTCGGTGCTGGTTTTCAATTTGAGCAGAATATTCTAAAAATCTGAACGCTGGTTTCTTAAACCACCTTCCTGCAAGGCAAACGGTGGCTTAGGTTAGAACGTGCATATAAGGCATAAGGTTGAATTTATTTCACTGTGCTGTCTCGCTAAAACTAGCCCTTAAACCATGGTTTTATAAAACCATCGTTAAAGCACCTTTGTGAAATCCACCCTTTGTGTTTGACTGGCATTGTAAAATAATATGTGATGGACCCGTGTCCATTATTAAGCTTAAGACAGCAATTATTGCGTTTTCATATGTTTTCCTGTCAAGCTATAACTTAACGCTTATATACGATTAATCAAGTAGGTAAAACTATGTTTGACCTAAAAGTATATACGCCAAGCATTATATACAGGTTTACCCTTGGTTTTGCCACCAATACAATCTTTAACAGACAAACAAAATAAGAATTGTCTTCTCCGAATCATACATTCTTTCAACAACACTTTACCTACGATTTAGCCTGAACGTCTAAGGTTTTCCATGTCTTTACTTTCCAAGCGTCTTGCACATATATACATGGGCGTGGGGGGGGTTTCACCCCCCCCCCTCCCCAGACGGCAACTTCACCCCCCCCCCCCAGAAGGCAACTTCGCCCCCCCCCCCCCAGATTGTTTCGAAGTTGCTCACGACGGCAAAATCGGTGGCTCACAAGGCAGAAATGGTGGCTCGCGACGCGAAAAAGTTGCCCCGCACCCCCCCGCCCAAGAATTCGCCCAGCCGCCCACGTATATATGGTCTTGCACACTTTTTCAGTTATAATTCACAGCAAAGAAAAGTGTTTTCGTATTCCACTCCCTCAAAATTGTGCTTCTAGGAAACTCGCAAAATGAGAGAGATCCGTTGGAATTGTTTGACCGCCCCATTACTGTGCCAACAATTCCTAACGTTTCACCTCGCATGTGAGTTAGGTGGACACAAAGCTTACAGAGAAATCACAAAGACGCAGTTCCATGTCACTTTAAAAAATGTTCCCAGCTCCAGACAAAACAAGTAGAAAACACACTTTGGACTTTTCACAACTTTCAGCCTGGCTGAACAAACCTAGAATACCTTGAGCTGTGATCCACTTTCCCCAAAGCTCGTCGACGGTGATTTGCGTGTCGTCGTGGTGAAAGGCTTTCTGGCGCGACGCAGGGTCTTTAATGCTCATCTCGCCGCGCACAAACTAAAAATGATATACACGCTAACAATCAGACTAACCAGGATGCAGTTATTGCAAGCAGAAGTTGATGGACGAGTCAAAATAAGTCAGTGGCATAGTTTCAGTGCAATCAGGGATGTAGCCAGGTTTTTGAAAAGGGGTGGGGCGCACTTTTTTAAACTCACGGTTGCGGTGGTCACATTTTGGCGAATTGATTTACCATGCAAAATGCTATTTCGGTCATTTGATTCACATAAATTCACTGTTGCGGCTAGGGGAGGCCGTGTGCCCGAGCAGTTACGGTGTTTAACTTCTCATCTGAAGGTTGGAGGATAGAAATTCGAAACCTAGCTACCTAGTTACACGTAGTCTCCTTGAGCAAAAGATTAGGGCCACCTTGGTCCAGCCAAGCCAGCACTTCAAAGAAGCAAAAATTTATTTCGCCGATCCAAAAGGAAGGTCGCAACCCCCCTCTACTGGCTACACCCTTGAGTGCAATTAGCAAATCACATCATAAACTACTGACTAAATGGACTTAACAAGCACATGTATAACAATCATGCGATCTGTTAGGCGGGAAAGGACTATGGAGACTCAGAACCAGGAAGCATGCCAAGTTTGAATTTCTTCAGACACTTATTGGACTGTACGTACGTCGGTGGACTCTGTGAGGTCTACGGTGCCCGAGTGGTCGTCGTCCATGAGCTTGTGCAGATTGGACAGCGCCTCGAAGCCCTCCTGGTCCACCGCCTTGGCCGCTCGGATCAGCTCCGGCCGCACCTCCCCCCCTAAACACACAACAGGTCAAAGGTCAACACAGTGTATATACATATATATAGTGGTGCGGGGAAAAAAACCCTATTTTCAACTTTTCAGGTCCTCCTGCGCTCCACATAAATCGGATCCATTAATGCTCACGGCTGTTATAACGGCCATCTTTCGCCTAACTGTTGCACTAATAAAATGGATTCTAACTACTCACGTTTCTGAGTCATAAGCCTCGAAACCTCCGGGAAAAAAACCCTAATGCAAGGAAAAAAACCCTACCACTTTATTTGGCTGTTCTATTAGCAGTGAGTATAAACTCAATTCCATCGTGTTCTACAACTCTTAGGCTGCAGTATGGACTAAAAAAACCGTTTCTCCGACATCCATGTGACTCACAATAGATCTTCAAAATCGACCCTTTTTGGCATAAATGACTTCTGCCCAAATATGCATTTTTTCAGTATTTAAATGCATTAAAAATAGATTTTTGCACTTATTATGTTAGAAACGGTGGCCAAACACCGCCCGCGTCTACCATTCTTGGATTTAGGTGGTACGCAGCAGCTAAAGCCTAAATATTCCAAAAAATGCCAAATTTAGGTGAAACATCACCAAAACAGGTTTCGTACGGGGTGTCGGGGTATGGGCCAAAACGACAAAAAACGTCGTTTTGCGGCCAAATAAACGGTTTCAATGAAGTCTACACATGTTCTTACCCCAGATCAGTCAACTTTTGTATCAACAGTGGGTGAGTTTAGCAAGAAATTGTCGCCAAACAAAAATAGGGTTTTTTCCCCGCAATAGGGTTTTTTCCCGCACAAACTTTGAACTGTCACAGGTAAACCACAACGTTTTTCACTGTTTTTGAGCTTTAGAAGTATAGAGGAAAGGTAACTCTCTTGAAAAGTGCAAACAACGTTGGCCAAAAGTGGTTTTGTGAAAAATTATGACAAGTCAAAAATTTGGAAAATTTTGTCACTTTGGAATTTTTCAACATGCAAAATTTTGAAATTTTATAAAAAATGCTACATGCCTCAAAACTGCACAGAAATTGGTGTGGTAAGTAAGTTTAGGATGCGCTTTCCACCTACATACTCAAAAAGGTCCTATGTCGTAAGGTTCGGCCAGGAAGCACTAGGGTTTTTTCCCCGCAAAACGCGTAGGGTTTTTTGCCCGCACCACTATATATCCCCACGTCTCAGTCTGAAAGGTGGGCTTGTCTCGACGTCGGAGTGACTGCACTCCCAGAAACGCGAAAATATTTCCAATTTTTCCAATCGCAATACTTCGCGTTCTTGCTCACTTTATATACACATATAGTTGGGACAAGGTTTTTTTTGTGTCCAGAAGTGTGTCCAGACACAATTTTTTCTTGCGGGACACAATTTTTTTCTGCCGGACACAACTTAGACACAACTCTTGAAAAGCCCCTGACAATCCCTTTTCACTTAATGTGTTGAGATGTTGCTTGGTTTACCGTAAAAAATTTCCAATACGTCTCCAATTGACCAAATTTGGCCTAAAAATAATTTTTTTTCAATTTTTTTTTCTGGGGGCTGCCGCCCCCAGACCCCTGCTACTCTGTGCCTTACTATATATTCCTTGTTATCATTCGCCATTGTTAGCCTAGCAGTCAGACCAAGCCTTTCTTTGGGACTTTATTTACCGGGCGTTTCCCCCCGGCATATGCAAAAAAAGCCGAGCGATATATAAGCAAAAAAATTAAGCAGAAAAGCCTAAGCAGCAAAAAAAACAGACTAGCTATTATGGTCTGATTTTGTGATTATATATTCATTTTTGCTGGAGGTAGCAATCCGGCTGTCGTTGATAACATTGGTTATTCAGTGGTCATAACCGACATTTATCATTCGCCATTGTTAGCCTAGCAGTCAGACCAAGCCTTTCTTTGGGACTTTATTTACCGGGCGTTTTCCCCAACCCCATATAGTTCATGGTCGATAGTCTTGTAATAAAGTCGTTATCAATATATCCTTTGACAGCTGAAGATCGCCATTCACCCAGAGTAGCCAAGGTTTTTTCCGGAATATTCAATCCAGCCATATATGTAGCGCCACCCCTTCTCAAGGAATGGGCGGAAATGTTGTAGTAGTCTAATCCAGCATTGAAAGAAAATTGTTTAAGTAGTTTGTTAAAAAGCTGTCTGGTCATGATAACTGCATTGCCTCTGTTGTTCGTGAATGAAAATAAAGGGTAATGTGATGGAATTTTCGTAGCCAAAACTAAGTGATCAGTTAGGGCTTTAACGGGACAAAGTACGGAGTTATATAGACGTGGAATGGTAAAAGTATGGTCTTTTTTATAAAACTGTTGATTTTTCATTGTGCGTACGATGAAGTATACTGTGTTTTTATGATAACGAAGGTGTTTCTTTAAAAGTAGTCGTTTGTTTTGGAGGGAATTAAGGTTGGTAGAGCTTTGAGCAAAAAAGTGTTCGGTTCTGAGAAGGGTGAAAAAGCTAATTAAAGTAGCCGCCCAAAAGCATATACCTTCAGCCGATTGTGGAACATATTGTTTAATTTTGAGCAGGTGTTGTGGTAATAAAGGAAGGAATCGAAGAGGAGGCTTTGACGTAAGGCGTTTTAATCCCTCCAATGTTCGATTAACCAGCCAGTGCTCTGTTGGATCATTTTTGTTTAAAATCGATGCTGCTAATTTAAGTACAGCGATTTTTTGGCGTATGGAGGCGAAAGAGAGGTGGTGTAAAAATGAGCTTAGAAAATGGGCTATAACTACTGGGTCTAGTGAAAAAGGGTCTTTATTAATTGTCAGGCAAAAGGATTTGTATTCGTTCCAGTTACGGGCGTAGGCGAGCTTTGTGTTATGGCTGAAACTTGTGTTGAGAATCTTTCTAAGACTTTTTGACAGGATTAGCATCATTGAACAGGCGTCAGTACTGTTGCCAATGTCAATGCCATGGGATTCGTTGCAGTTGAGCTGCGTCTTTTTGCAATCTGGAAAACAGAAAGGCGAGGCTGTCTTTAGAAATATATAAATGTTGAAGTATTTCTGGCAATGGGTTATAAGGAACAGCTTTTTGAAACCATTCAGCATACATTCTATAAACTTGATTGTGTTCGTGCAGTCTAGAAACACTGTCGGCTATAACGTTAAAAGAACCATGAATAAATTTTACACAATAAGTAATGTCATTTTCTAAACAGATTGTATGAATTTGGCGTAAAATAGTGTTAGCTTCTTTGTGTTTGCTGGAAGCTTTGCGCAATGTGTAGGCACCAGCAGAAGAATCTGTGAGGATAGTAATGTGTTTATTTTTTAAGTTATTTTTTAGGCATTGCAAGGCATGTAAAACCGCGAGTAATTCTTTGTAAAATATTGGCAAAGAAGAATGGCATACCCAATCACATTGGAAAGCGGCGTAGCCGCAACCAAAAGGTGATGCGAAGCCAACTGCTTCTGTGCAAGCGTCAGTAAAAATTGGAATATCTTGTCTGATTGTAGTCGGCCAGACATGATATGCGGGTAAATGGGAGAGCTTTTCGTGCCACCAGGCCAAATCTTCAGCCAGGTCGCTTGAAATACGGCAGCGGTGAGCGGGATGCTTTAGCGAAGTGTTAGCAAGAATTAAGCTGCGGAGAAAAGCTCTTCCTGCAGCGAAAATTGTAGCTATCCAATTAAGTTTACCTATAAGTTTCTCTAGGACACGTTTTGATAAACGCTTTTGGGAAAGGCAGTGAGCTACAAGATCACTTGTTTCACTAAGCTTATGCGAAGGCATCTTCAAAGTACAATTTACAGAGTTGATAATTACACCCAAAAAAGTTATACACTGGCTGGGCATTTCTAGCTTAGAATAGTTTAATGAAAATCCAAGTTTTCGCAATAGTGACATTAATGTGGTTAAAGCTGTGGTACACTCTTTTTTAGTTTCTGCAGCGACTACAAAATCATCTAAGTAACTTAAGCATACTTTAAAACCTTTACGTTGCATAATACGACACACGGCGTTAGTTAATCTTTGAAAAATGTTTGGAGATAAAGAAGCTCCAAACGGAAGCCTTTTGTCAATTAAAAATTTGGTATCACGTGAGTTTTTGAATTTCCAGTGTAGACCAGTCGCAGAAAAGCAGCGCGGATCGATTCCGACTGAGCGATAGGCGCTTTCAAGATCTACTTTTGCCATAAACCAATTTCGCTTGATACAGCGTAAAAGATCAAGCACAGTTGGCAGGCTGAATTTTGGAGGTGTAGTGTAGCTGTTTAAGGAATAGTTTATAGGTCGACTGCAATCGTGAATTGGTCGAACTTTGCCGTTTGGCTTCACTATGGCTCCTAGAGCAGAAACAATGTTTGGGCGATGCTGAACAATTTCGTATCGATTGTTCAATAACTCAGTATAAATCTGTGATTCCATTTTTTGGCGAGTACAGTTATCAAGTGCAGAGGAGTAATTTTCGCAAAAGGCTGGCTTGAATTCAAACGAGTTTGTTATTGCAAAACCGTTTTTGACACCGTTTAAAATGAAGGTATAATCAAGATCTGACGAGTCTAGTTCTTCAAGCCAAGCCGTTAAAACCAGGTCGGTGCTTAAGCCCGGCCTGGCGCATTCCCGTTTGGGGAATTGACTTGACCATTGTGGAATTTCGAACCGTGTTCACCATGGCATATTTGACAAACATGCGCATAGCGGCAGGCTGAACCGCGTTTGCAACCCTGTGTAGTTTGGAATTCCCCACAGACAGGTATGCCACGATATCTGGTTTGGCGCGGGGGACCAGGGGCTGTTGTTGTCTGACCGAAATTGCGTTTAGGGCGCAATGTAACAAAATGCAAGTGAGGACAATCACGTCCCCATTGAAAACGGTAGAGTGATTGAAGACGACGGTATTCATCGTCAAATTGCAGTACTGAACTCCACTCGAATCGCTGAGCTAATTCACTTATTTTGACTGTATAGGCTAAATAGAATGAAATTTCTGAACGAGATAAAGTTCCTTTTTGAATTAAATAATCGCAAATACGCGCATTGGCCGCAGACCACTGAGCCATGGTTACAGAATCAAGCTTTGGTTTTTTACCTCCTGACTTGAGTACAAATTGCCCATTAAAATTTGATAATACTAAACTGTCATCATCGCCAGGAACACTACCAATAAAGTCCGTAATCTTACAGTAAACAGCAGTATTACTTTTTTGTTGAGTTTGCTGGAGATGTACGCGTGGATCATTAAGCACGTCAAACATGGTATCGCCTGGAACTTGTGGGATAGCGTTGTCTTCGTCGCTATCAGAGATAGGATCAGTGTTCAGTAGTGCTTGAAGGGGGTCAGGGCCGGCGGCTGTTTGTTTATTTTTTAAGGCGGGCTCAGCATCGCGCAGGGCAGCCAAAAGTTCTAGTATATCGGAATAACAGACGTGAAGGGTACGAAGAGTTGTTTCGTTTAGCCGTTGCAGTTTAGTAAGACTGTCGAAACCTTCATTTTCAAGTATTGAGCGGGTCGAGTCTGAAATTGACAGTGAAGCGAGGAATGAATGTGCATCATTGCCAAGAGGTTCTTTGTTTTGTTCAGCAGGCTCTGAAGTGGTAGTGTTGGCTCTTTGAGAGCATCGCTTTCCAAGTGGTGGTTTATGCTTACCACCGCAATTGGAGCATTGTTTTTGTTTGGTTGGCATCGGGAAAGCGAATAAATTGGTTTAAAACTTAAAGCAACTCAAGCTATATCAGCTATATCAAGCTAAAACAGACTAGCTATTATGGTCTGATTTTGTGATTATATATTCATTTTTGCTGGAGGTAGCAATCCGACTGTCGTTGATAACATTGGTTATTCAGTGGTCATAACCGACATTTATTTGAGAGGAAATTGTTAGAGCTTTCAAATGATGGGTTACATGGCCTTAAACTTAACGTTAAGCTTGCGTCATAATTTAGAATTGGAAATTTAAACGTTTAAACGTGAATGGTATACGTCAAGTAAGGTATCATTCAAAAGCGCCTACTGTTCTGAGTTGAAAGGCGTCAATTTTATGTTTTTACGTTAACGTCGAGGCAAGTTATGACGGTCTGAATATTTGAGAATTAAATGACACTATGGTATTCGTCGTAGTAGATGTTCGAGCCCGAAAATGCCAGTATGAAAATTTTTATTTTTTTGAAACCGGTATAGCGGTTAAACGGTTTTCTTTACAAACTGACTGTGAATAAAAAAAGTTTGGTCACGCTGTTGGCTATCTGATAACGTAAAAATGACGTTTCTGTGTTGAGCCGATCCTGAGTTATTATCGTAATTATCGTAATTATTTTTGAGCAAGAAAGTTTATATAGTATAGTAAGGTAATTATATAGTATAGTAAGGTAAGAAGCACGTCTTGCGACTAAAGTTTAACCAAATTTCGATAAAGTTTAACCAATGTTCGATAGAGTTCGTCACGTATGTACGACATGCTTAGGTAAAATGCAGAGGATATTCTGCGAATATAAAACGCGGCACCAAAAGTTTCTAGGCCAACACTTTTAACATGTTAAGCTGCATCTTGCTTTCAGAATGTTGACAATAATTAAAGATGAAAATCAAGTTAAAAACTTATTAAAAACCTCTCCATAATAAAAACCGCTCAGCATGAGCAATTTCAATACAACCGAGTCAAAAACACCCAAGTTAAAGCCGCTAGGGTTCTGGTACCGACGCGCTTACAAACAATCTAGGGAACGTTGATGCGACAGGTTTCGTCATTGCGGCACACTGTGTGCAAAATTTATCAGCACTTGACTGACATGCAAGCGGGATTACAGTACACATGACATTATTTAGAACACTATACGCTGGGTCCAAGATTAACACACACACTGAACACACACGCACACACAAACAATGAATTTTTACGACCTACCGATATTTACAACGCAAGTAACACAGGGAGAAGCAGATACATGTAAATCGAGCTTCTGTAATATAGTATATACACGGCGGCTGAGGCCGCCGCGTAAAAAACTAAACTTTTACAATGTTTTAATACACCCTCCGTTTGATTTCGAATTTATTGACTGTTACACGAGTCCCCCTTTGCTGCAGATTGTTTTGTCTGGCAGTCGTTTAATTGGCTGCTTGCGTTTAGCCACAGCCAATCAGCTTCGATGTTACATAATAAGAGCGTTTGAAACTTCGGCTAAAGATGTAAGAAATACGATTATATACTCTCACCGGATTTTTGCAGAAACATAGCACTTTTTAACAGAAACAAGATTAGTTTTGTTTTAAAGTAGCAATTTTTAAAAATTTAAATTAACGTCACTTTTGCTACTGCGGCTTAGTTAAACCAAGCAATCTTGAAAGGTGAGTGGAGCAGTGATCAGTGACATTGCTTGATCAGCCATAGTCAGGTGGTTTGATTATCAGTGAGGTGATATGCGTTTCAAGAAAATTTTCTTTTGGCCATTTAATTTTTGCTAAATACCAATATATGTAACTCTCCACGAAGGAATTTTACTTAAACCTCTACAGAAACCTTTAATTTAGGAGGTTTTTTGAGTTAGGTCAAAAAGAAAATTAGTGGAATAAGAAATTTGACATGGTCATAAAATTTGACAAATTTTCATCAAAGAGTTGAAGAGTATTGTCTTTTTCAGGCCCATTTGATGTACAATTAAACTTGTATTGCTACTAATTGTATGAGCTAGGTGCCAAACATGAAATTTTTAGCTGAGCGTTACTTTACTAACAATTTTACAAATAGCCTATTACAAAACTGGTAATAGGCAGTTTTAAGTCTAGGTTCAAAAATTTTTAAAACTTTATTCCTTTTCTACATACGTATAGCTTTCGCAAGAAGTTTGAAAAATATGTAAATAAGCATGTTAAGAATGCATATAACACTAGAATGCTGCTAAATATCTGCGGACAGATTTACTGGCAGTGAATCGAATTCGAATGGTGACATTTTTCCCCCGGACCAGCGGACACCACTCGGCCGAATCGGACTGGCACGGCTCAACGCTCACTTCGTGCACTTCGAATTGGGAATCTGAAAATTACATAAAGTTACTGATGAATGACTTCCACTTCTACACCTTCGAGTTCATTACCCTTTCCTTCATAAATTTTCCCAATGGCAACTCAGGAAACATTATGAATAAAAGGGTTAAAGGAAACGTTACGCAGAACGTATGAACATACTTACAACATCTCGTTCAAACTTCCAACAGAATCGTTACGTAATTGCTAAGTTATGACGCGTTTTTAGCACATTCCAGTACTACCGTTGAATAATACTTTTTGCATGAAACCTTGCCTCGAACTATTGACGATTCGAATGCTTTGCACAGGATAATATTTGTATGATAAAAAATAATAGAGCAAAAATATGAGAACTTCAATTTTGTTGAGTCATAGCGTGAGTGAGTATATACTGCAACGCAACGGGTGTCAATGTTTCAGCAGGTTGTCTTTGCAAAATTGCTAGTTGTTTTTTAGTGTTTATTCTTTAGCGAAACATTTTACACTTTTGTTTTCTACTCAAGTAATATGCCTCATACTTCAATCCTACACATTTATACTGCCTGAATAGATGCCGTCCAAATTCAATCTGGCTCAAAAATGCACTCAAAATTAATCAGTCAGCTTCAGTTCCACAAAAATTAGCTAAACTACAGTCAATTTCGGACAAATTCAAAAGTTGAATAAAAAATCTGGTGATTCGCAATGAATTGATTATTATTGCACTAATTGTAATTACTTACTGCAGTTGTGAAAGGGCAAAACTTTGCTGTGGATAGAAGTACAAAAAATAATAAAAAGCAGCAATACTTGTAGACTGAAGTGCATTTTGGCAAACAACAGTCAAGCAATAGAAGCACCGCACTGCAACGGAAATTACTGATTTGCCTTCACAAGCAGAAGATTTTGTTTGCTTTAACATTTATAGAAATCAATTATTTACTAAATTTTTATTTGTTCTGATAAGAGGGGGTCAGCCGACCACGTAGGTGATTAAAGCTCACTAGTTTCACGTTCTTGAAGTGGTTTCTGTGGTAATGAGTATTAAATTAGCACCATCTAAACTTCTTCTTTGCATAAGAAAATTGTTTTATTAGGTATATTTGATTTTTTAGGCTTTTTTAATGTGCTTAATTTAGAGCAAACAAATTTAGGACTTTATTACTATTTTGATATGGTATCACTGTTTTTTCCTGCCTCTGAACGCTATTTGAGTGGAAACAGCAAACGTCCTATGTTTATCAGCGGTTGGTTGGATGAGTAGCCCAGGTTCAATGCATACTTAGTCATGTGTCCGTTTTGCTGGCAAAAGTCACAGCACTAAATGAGCGTTGCTTAGTGGCCTGATGTTATGTAAAAGACAAGTATGAACTCGGATGAGGCTATTCTCCAATGACTAAGGACTTAGTAATTTAGAAGTCGACGCAACTTTTAAACCTAGTTTTAACCAATTCAATCGGAACTGAATCTTTTAAGCTTATGAAAGCATGACAACTTATGTAGGTTTACACTTTTGACCTACAAATGTTACTACTTACAACTTTATAATATGACAGCTAATTTATCTTGTGATTTTTAAGATGTGCCTGTACTGTTTTTGGCTTTACAGACTCTGTCCAGTCCACTATTTGGTCTGTCATGTTCAGACTCTACGTGATAGCCGCTTTGCTAACGTCTGGTTTCTGCGTTAATGTCCGCTATAAAGCCTGTCCGGGTACGTCCACCCAGTTTATTTGGTCTTATCCTTAATTCGTTTATTCTTAGATGTAGTGTTACATAATTGGGCACTTGCAGCACTGATAAGCTGCTATAGGGTCGTAAATACCACATTGAAGGTTGGAATTGCTTTTTAGGTGTTTTTTCTGGAAGGCCATAGCTCAGCGTTTACAGCTTCAAATTGCAAGCGGTCTTTTGCATAAAGTAGAACTATTTTTTGCCTGAAGCTGAAAGTATGCTATGTCTTGAAAGTTAAGTTTTGGTTTACTTTTCAGGACAGGCGTTTATGAAAAGGTCGTTTCAAAATTTCAAGTTTTTTTACTAAAAGTTTGCCCCACAGCTTAGAATCATAAGATTAACATTTGGAGCTGAAAGTTAGTAACGTTTTCGACACGTATTAAATCCCTAGGTATCTCCCTCTCTTTTTTGATCAGTAGTCATTTTGCTGAGAAGTCACTGAAAACTAAATGTATTCTTCAGTAACTAAAATCCTGTAGAAAAGTCCACAGGTAAAATTTTGAAAAAGTAAGAGTTATGCCTAGATATTTTGACGTTTACATTAATGTGCCAAAATTCCGTGCTCTAGCATCATTTGTAACTTGAGTTCTGTGGGCGCAAAGTTTACATAGAAATCACAAAAACCTGGAAAACGCAACTACCACCTTAAGCCTGTCATTGTTGTTGGCTAGGGGCCATCGATGATCCATGTAAATTTTTAGTCACACTATGGTTTCAAAATTTCGACAAAATTTTGTACAAAAAGTGCGATCTTTTTACTCTTACTTTTATGTTTTTACTGCCTACCTTTGACACAATAGTTACTCAAATAAATAGTCAGACCAATCATTCACTATTAAAGAAATGACCAAATGCTTAATATTTTTTTACAAATTTATCACTATTCTTAAAATATACATATCAAAATTTCGACGCATGACAAGGCAATGCCAAATTGTTGTTTACACCGTTTTTGGCGCATTCATAACTCAATCAATAGCCAGCCGTACATATGATTGCGAGAACAGGACTGTTGTGATGTAAATGAGGAGTAAAGCCTGGGAAGCTATGGGTTTATCATATGGGTCTATCAGTTTATTAGAGCCTCTTGGGTTCGACCACTGGCGCATCTTTTTTCTTTTAAATTTCGATCCTTTTATTCCTCCAGCTGTTGTTCTCAGCCAAAACTCAACCACAATCTCGGTCACGAGCCGCTACTTCTGTTTCACCAATTATTTTGTTTGTGTAGTGTATATAGTGCAAGTGTATAAGCTTGTGTTTCAGGTACACCATTGAAAGCCAAAATTGTATCAGTGGGAATCGACCCGTGCGACAACCCGGCCAAGTGTGGACTCAAGAAAGGAACAAAACCAACCGTATCCGTTACTTTTCTTTCAAGTATGTTCCCTGAGACTCACTGTCAAGAGCACTCTATTATATTTTCAAAACTTCTTAAACACATCTTAAAACCAGGGGCGGTCCGAAATTTTTTCCGACTGAATTTTTACACAAGGGTCCCCCCTTTGGTTTTTATGGTCCGGCCGGAAAATTTTTCTGATGCGTCCCCAATTGAACAAAATTTGGCCTAAAAATTAAAAATTTTCCCCAATTTTTTCCTGGGGGCTGCCGCCCCCAGACCCCTGCGTCTCTGTGGCTTACTATTCCTTGGTATTATCTTTCATCAAATATGCATGTATACATGAGTACATTATGCTGCACTTGCATATCTACACGAGTATATTATGCTGCATTTAGTTGTGTAATACACTGTCTGATCTGACATTCCCATCTTGTGTTTTATTTTCCTGCCGGAAAAAGTTCTGATACGTCTCCAGGTGACCAAATTCGGTCTAACAATTGAAAAAAATCTGCATTTTTTCCTGGGTATATACACCACTGGCTTTTACTGCAAACAGACTCAACTCATTGCCCTTGATATGGCTGCGGCTATAAAGCCCGGTTCACACAGACGTACTTTTTACTTTTTACTTTTGGGCCAAGTGCGCCATAGCCAGCCAATAGAATGCGATCTTCTTTAAGTAAAAAGTAAGCCTGTGTGAACACTTTTGCAAAAGTAAAAAGTGTAAAGTCAAAAGTAAAAAGTATAAAGTAAAAAGGAAAAAGTAAAAAGTAAGTCTGTGTGAACCGGGCCTAACAAGATAGCGTAAGACTGAAAAACGCTATATATTATAAAAGATAAAAAAATTTCTTCAGACCTCCGCCCCCCTCCCCCGAAATGGAAGTCTGGGACCGCCAGTGCTTAAAACTACAGTTGTTGAGTAAAACAAATTATTGTCCTGGTGAAGATATACAAAAAATAAGTAGCTGTTTCGTGATTCTTCATAAATTGCGCACCCATGCATATTAAATTTTACGAATTTTCACAAAACAAATTATATTTTTTAGTTTTACATCAAAGATGTAGATTATTCCATTTTATTTTTTCATAATTTTATGTTATTCTAGATGAGAAAGCCACCAATGTGACAGCCAAAGTGACAGGCTATGTTTTGCACATCCCCAAGTCGTTCCCCTTGGACAATCCGGACGGCTGCAAGGGGTCTGGGCTGAGCTGTCCGCTGAATGCTGGCCAGAAATACACCTACCACCAGTCCATTCAGATCAAGGAGTACTACCCTGACGTAAGCTCCCCCTCCCGTTCATACTACCTTTCTCCATTCTCCCTCTCCTTTTGTCTCTCAACCATTTTTTCGGCTTCAGCAAAAAAAATCTGACAATTGTTCACAACATATGACCAAGGTCTACCTTTGTTCCTGTCCGTGTGTTTGTGAAGACAAGTATGGACACTGCTTTATAGGTCTAACAAGTGCGTCTGCAGAGTGGAGAATGGCCGTTAACCTCAAACAGGTCTGATTGTCATTTTGACTGCCGAGAGTAATATTCCATCGAAAACATCGGCAGTCATTTGACTTTAACATTATAGCGTTTAACACGGCCAAATGAAGTCCACGAATAGTTTTACGCGGCCTCCTCAGAGAACGCGTATATAGTATATTCAGAATCTCAGAATTTTATGTATTCTTGGATAGGTCAATTTTCCAGTGTTAATTAACACTGGAAGGGCAGGTAAGTCGATCTGCTACCGTATTTTGTAGCGCACTGCATAAGAGCGAAATGTTAAATCGTTAAATTTTGAAAAAGCGACTGTCGTAGTTGGCTCGAACCACCAACCTTCTGATTAAGATCAGACGCTTTACTAACTGAACTAACTGGACTCTGGTCAAAAGTACCTTGTTTTGATACTGTAAAGCAATTTAAATATGATATAAATATGATACTTGGAATTTAAATAAAATACTTTTGATATTTGATACTTGAAAAAAAATAATATGATACCAAATAAATTAAAGAAAATAAGTTTGATATTAGATACTTGGGAAAAATTTAAATATGTTATATAAATACAATACTTTGAATTTGAATATGACACTTTTGATATTTGATACTCGGAAAAAAGTTAAAGATGATAACAAATAATTTAAATATGAAGCCATATATTTAAGTATAATACTTTTGATACCAATACCACTATCAAAAGTATTAACACCGAAGTATCATATTAGTATCAAAAGTATCGAAATGCTACAAAACCAAACTATGTAACTACAAACCTACTGCCTATTTATTAATTTTCTTATATTTTTCGGACTGTAATTTTACACAACGGTTTTGGTTTTTATGGTACAGCTTGATTGGGAATGCCCTCTAAAATATAGAAATAGAGCAGTAGTCAATTAAAATGAGGAGGTGGAGCAGAAGTTCTTAGTTTGCACAAACATTAAAAGGTGCCGCCTTTGAGCGTGGGAATCTAAATTTTGGTATTAAATATGATACTGGAATTTAAATACAATATATGGTACTTATGATACCTTGAAAATATTTAAATATGATATAAATACAATACTTTGTTTTTAAATAAATTACTTTTGGTACTTTATACTCGGAAAAAATTAAATATGATAAAAATACAATACCTTGAATTTAAATATGATACTTTTGATAAATATAACACCAAAATATGATACCATAACTTAAATATGATACTTTCAATACCAACTTTAATATTGATACCTGTATCAAAAGTATTAATACCCAAGTATCATTTCAAGTATATACCCAAGTGTATCAAAAGTATCAAAATTTTATCAAAACAACAGTTGTCAAAAAAACAACTCAGCAAACAGTCAGTTAAAAAACATTAAAACATCAATTGGAGTTTTGGATGAATTGAAATTAAATAACTTGAACTCGGGAAACCCACAACGCTCAGCCAACAACCGTGGGCGACTAGCTATTTGCTGTTGCCAGCACCGTCGCTCTTGAACAAGACTGATAATTAATTAAACTGACCCCTTGAGAAAGGTAGAATTACACATGGCTGCAAGATTTGCGATTTTGACTCTGATTATAAACTGTAGTAAATTAAATTTTTGCTTATTTGTTCATAAGTTAATGACTTAAAAGTAGTATATAGAGGGCATCTCGTACCACCTTGGACAGATAGTGAAGTGAGCAGTTGGGCAAGGAGACTGCAAATCAGGTAGGGTGCATAAAGTGTTGCATACACTGCTGTCTGTGTCAAGGTCATTACTTGGTAGCCTAGTTGTTGTCATAGTTGGCGTTGTCAAAAGCATGGTCTATCTTTACAACGGCATGAATAAATTTTGAAAAAATGTTTAAGTTTTAGTTAAATATATTGCTGTATGTGTTAATCATAAGCTTAATTTAGCGATTTTTGTTGTTTTGCATGGTCGTTAATGTGTCGTTTGTGGTTAGCGGCTAGTATTAGTATGAGAGTTGGCTTTTTGTCTTGAAAATAGTTAAAACTTTTTAATAATTGTACCAATTACTATGGAAATTGATAAATATATAATTTATAAATTTACACCTTTTAGTCATAATCTAGTCAACCATTGGCTAATTTTTTTCTGTTTTGAGTTTTACTCATACGCATAACTAAAAATTTTTCATGGTTTTGCGTTGTTTCCGGTGTGTTTTTTGTGGTCAAATTTTGGTTCATTATTGTATTAGTTTACTTTTAATGTTTTTTAGAAAAATGTTGCCGGAATTTAGTTACCCCATAGTTAATTTTTGGTCAATTCTTTCCGCCGTTGGTGTTAATCATGCCAAGAGTACATAATACAGCTACACTTTTTCAGCTGACACTAGATTGAAAGAAAACGAAAATTAAAACAAAAAAGAAAGTGAATTGAAGCGAAGCCAACTTTTTCGGCTGGCGCAGCAAAGTTTTGAAAAAATTGACGAGCAGTAGACTAATTAAAGCAGCTGCAAGATGCTTGTTTATTCAAATACTTATATGGCGGGGGGTTCTACTCCTAAGGTCACTTTTAGCTTTAAGCTTTTAGGTCCTAAGGTCCTAAGGTCTACAAATAAATTGTTATTTATTTGTAGTATTTCGTAACATTATTTGTAAATTGAATTAAAACGTGCACAAATTGATAAAAAACTACCAGAAACTTGACATTACAAGAAAATTAGCACAAACAGTAAAAATTAAAAGTTTCAATTTCTAAATTAAAAACTCAAAAATTTAAATAATTTACAATTGTGTAAAACCTGTAATATATATTGACTTAGCAGACATAAATTTGGAAATACATAAAGACATGAAATGTTACTCATTATTTAATAAGTATTTAACACCTATGTATTTGACGCCACCCTCTTTGAAAACCTTTAAAAATGGATTTTTCCTTGACCTCAGCTACACCCTTTGTCGGCTCCATAGGTCATGCTGAAAAAGCTGTCAAAAGTTGACAACTAAAGAAAACGATGACGAAAGAAAGTAAGAAGTTGAAACAACACAAAAAAACGAAAACAAAAACGAAAATGAAAACGAAAAATATCAATTGAAAAAAAAGGCGTAGCTGTAGGAAGAGTATTACACTCTTCCTATTATGCCTTACGGCTTGCGTCCAATGTGAAGTGCAAACTAGCCTTTTTTCGTAACGTTTTGAGGTAGATGCTTTGAGAAAAAAGAAAGCAGTTCTCACTTCTGTGAAAAGCATTACCTCGACTCCAGCACTCGCAACTAATTCATTACCTTTTTATTGCCAGCTAGTAATCGTTACTATCGCCAGCTAGTATTGTTTTGCATCAACAATTACAATTCAGCCACGACCGCGCTCGAAGCATGGGAAAAGTTATGTGCAGTCTTCGGAAAGGAAAGCCTATCAATAACCTTTTTTTTACGGCAAAAGTTTTTTACTATTTTGATGAAGGATGGGGATCAAATAATAGATTATATAAATGCTGTTAAGTTTTTGGCGGATCAGTTATAGTTAGTCCTGTGACGGAAGACGATATTGTAACCACGCTGCTCGGGACTTTGCCTGAGAGCTACGCAAACTTAGCTACTGCGTTAGAATGCGACAATCTGACACTGGAACTCGTCACTTCTCGTTTGCATCACGAGGAGGCCAAAATGCTAGAATAACAAAAATCGAGCACAGAAGACGTTTTGGTATCTAAACGCATTCCTGAGAAAGTACGAAAAAACCATTCCCAAACAGTCAAAAAGTGATTCAAGCCGCACAGCACAAAAGGTTAACAGTAGCTGGGTAAAAGAAACGACAAGTGTCACTTTTGCGGGATACCTGGTCTCTATGCCTATGAGCACAGAAAAAAAGAGAGTATGCAATTTCTGGCTAGACCTGAAAATGCCTATCCGGATGATGTAAATTCTGAAAATTGCCAGGCAGAGAAAACTTTGATTGGTCATGACCTACAATCTGATCAAGCAAAATCTGAAGACAATTGGTATAGTGATTCTAGAGCGACAAGTCATATTTGACATATAGTCGACAAGTCATAGTCGACACGCGATACACAACACCGTCCAAGCAATCGGGCAGAGGCAAGTGAAACTCTTACCAAAAAGCTAGCAAGAGGAGACAACGACACGCTCACCACAGTTCTGTATGCGCCCGACATATAGAAAAAACTTATTTTTAGTTCGATCTGCTGCAGAAAGCGATGCAAAAGTAGAGTTCACAGCAAAAGAGTGCAAAATTACCAAGAATGAAAAAGTGATCGGTAAAGGTCTACTTCAAGGTAACCTATGTAGACTTTGCTGTGCTGTTTAGTTTATTAGTTCGGTGGCTGCAGCGGACGAATGTCCAAGTCCTAGCCTGGAACTCCTGCACGCGCGGCTACGCCATTTAAGCTATGGCGCACTGATTGATGCTTCTAAACATGAGACAATGGCTGGTTTATTTTTCGTGGACGCAGCATCATTGTAGTGTCCAAGGCGCCTTTTTTTGGCTAAACAATTTGGAGGTCGTCCATTTTGACACTTGACATTCAGGAAGGCAGGTCTACGTTTGAACCTAAAAATAAATAATGTAGGAAACTGCGAAGTTTGAATTGTTTTAAGCAAAACTCATTGTCATAAAATTCAAATCTGAATGCTAGTTAAACAGAGGAAAATTATTTTTGTTGTAAACGATGAAATTAAATACATAATGTAAAAATAATTTTGCAAAAGTAATTTATATATGAATTAAACCCACTCGTTTTAAACCAAGGCAACGGATTGCTAAACAACAAAATTTAGGGTGACATAAGAAGGGACGGTGTAAACACAGAGAGGCCAGCAAGCCTCTTCTTTATGTGAAAAAGTTGAACGCAAATTCCAAAACGAGTTGTAGTTTTTTTGCACGATTCCGCTCAATTCTTTCGAAATCATAGTGTCTACAGCAAATGTTTCAACTTCATTTTTCAAATTTTACCAATGTTTCAGTTCAGATTATTACGTAATGTCACATCGAGTTTCGAACGCTATTGAAGTCTCACGAGACAACAAATATTTAAGTTTCATTATTGCACGATGCAGAAACGTAGGTTGTAAAAACGCTTGATACACTTTTGTTCATCGCATTCATTTTATCCTCAAATACAAACTAAAATGTACTTAATATTGAATTGTAAGCTATTTTTACAATTTCAATATCACAACTATGTCAGTACTAGTTAATAATAAACAATGAATAATAACTTTGAAAATAAGTTTAGCAGAAGTAAGCCATCTAAAAATAATATTTATAAAAAAATTAACTAACCACTTAAAAGAGGGTTAATGAAGTACATTCGTTGCTGTCACACATGACCGCGTCTAGGACTTATTTGAATGTGGCATTATTAGGAATGATGAAATTGGAAATGCTTTCTTCTCTGGAAACAATACAACCAAAATGTGTCCGTAGCGCACAAACGTTACAATTGGAGAATTACAGTTGTACCCCTTTACTCCTTTTTATCTGTAACTATGGTAATCATTAGCATGCTTGTATGTGCAGCAAAAAAGCAACGAAACAAAAAATGTTTCAAGGAAGCAAAGTTGATTCAGAGGAGCAGCACGACGGTTCAACAGATATTAAACTCAACTTAAACTTAATCAACATATTTACAAAAAAGCACATGCTACTAAAAATGAAGCACCAATAAGTAACACTACTTTGCACTTTAGTTTTTTGACTTCTACTTCGTTAATTTTTTGCGCCTGCATTTTACAGTAAAACAAGCGTCATCACAAATCCGTTATACAATGTTTACGTCAATTAAATTGGTCTACCTCAGATATAACACCTGTTGAGGCTTATCTTGCAGGTAGTATTTTTACCTGCCATGTTTTAGATTTGTATTTTACCCCCCAACCCCTCCTGAACTATATTTAGTATCCATGTTGACTCATATTATTTAGGGAGACAATAAGATGCTTTGCGTTTGCTGATTGCTGCTAGCATTTTTTATTACAAAAAACAATATACTTAACATACGAATAATTTTATTGACCGTAAACAATAATTAGACTCTAGGAACTCACAGAGCTTGTCATGTACTTATTAAATTTCAAATATTTACTTTTACTTGCATAAGAAAAATCAGCGGTTATAATTCTTTAAATAAGCTTGTAATTTATTTCATTACTAATGAGATAATTGTGAAAAATATTGCTTTTTCAAATGTTTTGGGTTATTTCTATTGAATTAACATTGCAACGTTTTTGTTGATTGTACTGCAATACTTGAGACAACATATGGTTAGCGTAAGAACTACTCTTGCAAGTTTCGACAGTGTTTATTATTTTTAGAATATTTTTATGAAATACAATGAGTCTCAGTGTAGCATAAATTTATTTACATTTTCATTGTTGTTGATAATTGTTCAGCAGTAGTTGAAACAGCGTGAAAATTACTAATGTTAATTGCTAATACCATTAATGATTTAAAATTGAGCGTACAGTACATGACCAAAAATTATTGACGTTATCAATGTTTTAGTTTATTAATTGCTTGTTACAAATTTTAGCTTTGTAAGACTGATAAATAATCGTACTTCTCAGAAATCAAAAAGGGCTAGGAAGTGAGATGGAAAATGAAATGGAAAAGTATTGAAGTAGTGAAAGGCAGTCTTAGCTCAGTCTTGCTAAACGCAGTCTAAGGGCAACGTTCTAACCTATGTAATCCATGTAGTGTTTAAATTGAAAACGTTTTATATATTTTGTAAATTTATGTATCATAGTGCGACCGTTGTTCAATAAATTACAGGTGATACACGACATTGCATCCACTTTATTTGAAAATGAAATTCAGTACCCTACGTAAATTATTATTTCAATCTGAATACGTGAATTCCAATTTTTATATGTATAACGAGAGAATACATAATAGGAAGAGATGAAGC
>JASANF010016893.1:0-11804 GCA_030248245.1 Trissonchulus sp. WLG1_4
CTAGGTCTTGCGAGCCTGGAGTTTCTGGACCTGAGCCACAACCAGCTGACCTCCCTGCCCGACTCGCTGTGCCAGCTGACCCGTCTCCAGTTCTGTCAGCTGTCCTTCAACCTGCTGTCCGCGCTGCCGAAGGACTTGGGCCGGATGACAAGCCTTAAGAGTCTCCTGCTGGACCGAAACCAGGTCAGCACAGCAACCACCTTCACATCACACAGTGAGCACATTGAAGAATTGTTGCGTGTATTAACAAGTCTAGTGCGTCTAGTTGAGGCTAGTTCGACCAGATCAGATTGATTCAAGCTGAGTCTAGTTCATTTTATTAATGTTTTTGAAAGTGTGGAATTTTTTCAAAAATTTCGTCTAAATGCAATTGATAACAGATCTGGTCAAGCAAGGTGTAAACTACACTATTGCCAAATGTTTTCTGGGTGCTAATACCAAGAAGTTTTAGCGTAAATTGTAAACATTTGTCAGAGCTTTCAAATGATAGGTTACAGTGTCTTGTGAAATTAGACGGCAGGGCTTGCAGGTCAGTCAAGACCGACGATCTTCAATTCTTTCCTACCTCTTTTGTACTTATATATACCATTGGTTGGGGGAAAATTGCACATCCCACGTGAATTTACAAAGATGATCGATTTTTGTAATTTTGAAAAACAAAAATTCCACAAAATAAAGTTTTGCATCGGGCCAGATTCGGACAGGGTACCTGACCTCGGTCTACCGGACAATAAAAATGTGCTAAAACTGTCCGTTTTCCTACGATTAACAGCCAGAAGCATACACTAACCAATGTATTAAACAAATTTGTTGCACCCTGGCCTTTGGTCCTTAAGGACAAGTACGATGTGTTTCAGCTGCGTGGCCTTCCGGAGTCTGTGGCGAGCCTCGACGGCCTGCAGGAGCTGGATGTGTTCGATAACGAGATCGAGCATCTCTCCGAGCCAGTGCTGCGGACACTCAGCCAGCTCACGAGGCTAGACCTGCACATGGTCGGTACAGCCATTCTTTGCATACCGCTAACAAGTTAAAATTATTTTGATAGATTCGTGTACGTAAAAAAATTAAATATGATTAAAATTAAAAATATATAATATAATATTGTATAAAATATAATATGATAATTAAATGTATTACAAGTCTAGTGCGTCTAGTTTAGACTAGTTAGACTATATCGGATTCATCTTAGTGTAGTCTGTTTTATGTTACATTATTAATAAATTTAATCATTAATTTTTTAAATTTTTGCCTAAATTCAGTTGCTCAGAGATTTGATCCTCATGGTGTTATATCTGTACAATCAGCCCCTTTTATGAAAACTTTTCAGGTGCCATAACTTTCGATAGTCCGATTACGCTGTGAAGAAATGGGAGGTTACTAAACATTTTGCAAAGGGCCAATTTTTTAAAATTAATAGTTCAAACATATTTGTATGTGCGTCCTAAGTGGCCATAACGAGAAATCCTACTGACGGATATTATTACTGCATAAAGAATTAAAGGAGCAAACAATGCATGGACAACAGTGCACTCAAATGCACCAAGCGCACAGCGCACTATGCTTTATCAACTTAATTTCAAAAATAGTTTAAAAGTTTTTTCTTGACAGACTACCCTCACGTTGTCGGTCTCTGGTCGAACTAGTCTAAAGTAGACGCACTAGACTTATAATAATAAGTATAATACTTTTGATTTAATAATTGTATACACAGACTGCGGGTGTATATTTTTAGAACAATCTGGATCTGGATGTTGTCCTGCGGCGGGCCAGTCTGAGTGAAGCCAGCTTGCAGGTTTGTGAAAATGGCAGTCAAAGCAAAATTGCCTGCGCTAAACAGGGCGGGCTGAAATAGAACCGAAGGATATCAAACAGGACATCCGGGCAGATTAATATGCTCACAGGCCTGCACTCGGGTGGTCGCACGCACAAGCCACAAAGCACGAGCTAGTAACACTGTAGGTAATATTGAAAGAGGAGTATCAAAGTACCCTGTGGTTGTTTGTTGCTTTGGAGCGTTTAGCTGTCTCTGTGGCTGCTTGTGGTTGAGTGGGTTACACCTGTCTTAGGGCCTATTCCTTTACCGGATTAAAGGGTTAATTATAATCGGACTAAACGATTAAAAATTAAGCTTAAAAATGCCATTCCAAAAATTCCGGATTAAACGGACTTAACTTGTAGCGCGCTGGTTTTTAATCGGACTAAACGGACTTGACTATGCACGCTAATGTTAAGCGTGCATGTTAAGTCTGTTTAGTCCAATGGTAGTTTTGGAATGGGGTGGGTCACACTAAAATTAAGCCGCTGACTTATTTTAACTCGTTTAGTCCGTTTAGTCCGATTTGTCATTCCAAAACCTCGGACTAAAATAAGTCCAGTCCGTTTAAACCGGTAAAGGCATAGGCCCTTAATCCATTGGACTTGGACTGGTTGGCCAATAGGTGCAGTCTGGTTGGTCTACAGCTTCCCATCTCCAGTGGGGGGGGAAGTAGCAATGGTTGTGCGTTTCAGCGGAGCGAGGGCCATGATTGCGAGCCGGACTGGGTGCGGGCACTGCGGACTCTGCTGTCGCGCCAGACCTCCCTCTCGCCCACTTCCTCCAATGGTGCGTCACTTGCTGCATCATACCCACAGATAGATACACAAATCTAAATTGATTGTGGCAAATTAATTTAGTCATTTCACTGGTCAAGCTTTGGAACCAGACATGTGAGAGGTCTGGATGGGGGACCGCCCTGAAGTCGAGGGTCCGATGGAGACGGGGGAGCCCCTGAAAATCTGGGCAAAACTGGCTAGAAATGTTTTCACTTTTCGAAAATTTCAAAATTTTCGGGTGTTTTTTGACCGAGAGGTGAGGGTCACTAAAACTTGACCGGTGAGAAACCTGGGATCTTTGTCGCATTTCGAAAATATTTTCATGCAGGCAAGGTTAAGCCGTAGTAAGGTCTTACGTTGGTTTTTGTGACTTGGTCAGAAAAAATCTCCGTCCCTGATTTATGAAATTTGACCCAAAAGTTCTAATTTTTAAGGACTTCTACTCCCCAGCCCAGTTTCATGCAGCAACGTGTGACTTGATCTATCTTGTGTGGTCCGCAGTTCAATGCACCCACATGCACGTCCGGATATTTTAAGGAAAGATAGCATGAAAAACTGAACCGTTAAGCTTTTGCACAGGGCAGTTCCAGGTCCAGCCCCCAAACGAATTTTTGCAACTTAATTTGTTCAGTTACTTATCAAAAAATTTTCAACCGGAGCACAAAAACTAACGGGTAAATCCGACCTCAAAGTGTAAAATTCAGTCGGAAAAAATTTCGAAGGGGTAGACTAAATTTGCCACATTCGTCTCCTGGCTACGCCGCTGCTTCGATATAACGAAAGCAAATATGGCTTCAAACCTTGAGCCTACTTTTCCTTGTGACTCCCAATAATGTCTGCTGAAAAACCGTACAGATTGGAATATAGTAATGGTGTCTTTTGGCCAGTGTAGTGTCGTGATGTCCCCTTGACGTAATGATGTGTAGTGCTTCAGAGCAGAGCGAGGCCAGCCGTCCTGTCGCGTGTCCCCGTCCCCGCCCCAGCCGGCACACCTCCCCCTCCCCCATCTGGCCCCGGCACCCCGTCAAGCCCAGCTACGGGCATCTGGCTTATCTGGCCAGTCAAGGCCTGTTCGATGATGCCTCCAGTGACTCCACTTGACCTCACTCCCAAGCAATCAGCGGATTACCAGTGCTGTTGGTGGCTAGAGCAGGAAGTCTCATTTTCCCCAGATGACTGACTGGTTACCCTTTTCCGTAGCACCAGTCTTATCCGCAGTCTTACTATATATTTTGTGCCCTGACTTTTCATTGCAGTACGTCTGATTGGCTGGCAGACCATCAGTCGCTTTATTGTCACTGCCTTTATACAGCTTTGTACTATATAAACTGTTTCACCAATTAAAGGAGGGAAGGCTACCCAGGTCGAAAATCAAAGTTCTGCAATTTGCTTATTTTTTCAAAATGTCACTCCGCCAGAGCACCTCTACCTCAGAGAAGATCTTGAAGCTTGAAGGTGCACTTTTGGCTCAGTGCGTTTGTCTTAAGGCCAATTTACACGATCAAACTTGCTCCAAACTTGCTCCGAACCTGCCTCGAAGGTTTGACACTCCACCGAACTTGCATCGGACCTAGCGTTCAGCAGCCAATCAGATTGCTTAGAAAAAATTTTTCCATGCTAGTAGTCGCCGTAGCTACTTATGGTTTCTGTTCAGTCAGCGTTTGTGGTTTTGTGTCAAGACTTGCGCCGAGGGCTTTTGATGCTTTGGCTAAGCAATTTGGGGAAAATTATACGGTTAAGTTACAGATTAAATTAAAAATTAGTTTGCTTGACTCGATTGCTTTACATGAATTACACAAAACTGTTTAAACTGAACTGTTAACTTTTTGATTTCGAGACCAGTTATTTCACACAGCAGTCGAAATGTCACGTCGTTCATCCGAAACCATCTGTAGTAACTCGACGTGTTTTCTAGGCGGAGTTCTTGAACCAAATTATTGACCCTTTTTTGACGATGCAGAAGCCAAAGTTGCGCCCAACAACGTCCACTGCGTTTACGTTTAGGTGCGAATCGCCCCCCAGCACAATAACAGCAATCGCAGCCGCTGCCCTCTTGTGAGACATTTTGGCGGCAGAATATTTCAAAAATTTGAAGGAACGGTAACGTTCTTGAAACGTTGAATCTGATTCGCTGTTTATGTTCTAGCTAAGTTTTAATAGGCTGCTGAGCTAAGTTCGGAGTAAGTTTGGAGTAAATTCGGAGCGCCAATGATCGGTGCAAGTTCGATCGTGTGCATGCAAAAATTCGCTGTGAACTCGCTCTGGACTAGGTTCGGAGAAAGTTCGGTCCGAAGCAAGTTCGATCGTGTAAATTGGCCTTTAGGGCTGTTTGCAGAGTGGTGTGGCTGGATGATTGTTGAGTGTGGGGGAGGGGGCCTAGCCAAGGAGGGGCTGGCCAGGGGTATTCTTAGCCCCACCCCCAAAACTTTACCCCACTGAAATTTTACAGAATTTTTGTTGGCTCAGCCCGAAAAACTTTCCGATGTCTTCAATTTACCAAATTTGGCCTAAAATATCAAATTAATTGTTTATTTGTTTTCGTTGTCTGCCGATTCCAGATCCCGATAATGACTTACTGTTCCTTTGTTATTATGCCTTTCTTGAACTATATACCTGTGTAATCGGTGCATTCTGCACTATATGTTTGTGTATTACACTGTTTAGTATTCCTGTTAGCTGTTTCTTTTCTTTCCATGTAGTTTTATGCAGAAAGCGGGTAAACCGTTGCACTGTTACTAGACTTCCATCAATAACACAGTACGATTTGCATATTTTTCTTGTTCCCTATACGTTGTATTCTAGTCCTATTATTATGTGTGTTGTGATACTGTACTACCAAACTGGTGTGTGTCATCGGGTATTATTATTTTGTGATAACCTATATATATATCTAATAAATTTTGTTGCTGAATTTGTGAGTTTGTTTTCAAGCAGTTTTAATATTGTTTGCTGTTTTGGTGTGCCGATTGGTTGCCATTCATGGCTTGAGAACTGTGTGAACTGTGCTAGTTTGTAATTGGCTATTACCAGTGGCGTACCTAGAAAAAAATTTCGGATAGGGGAATGGGTTTTTGAATTTTTTTTGTAATGGGGAAAACCGGCTTACAAACGCAAGATTACTAAACCACAAAGTTGCAGGTGTCTGAGGGGGCAGCCCCCAGAAAAAAGTTGCCGATTTTTTCAAGTTTTAGGCCTAATTTGGTCAACTGGGGACGCTTTTCCGTCAGGAAAATTAAAACATGGGAACGCCACATCAGGCAATGTACTACACAAGTAAAAATGTAGCAAATACTCGTCTCGTGTAGACATACATAGGCTTTGACGAATGATAACAAGGCATAGTAAGCCACGGAGTCTGGGGGTGACAGCGTGATAAATTTATCGATTTTTGACTTGTAGGCCAAAGTGGTCAATTGGAGACGTATCGGAAATGTTTTTGGCCGGGCAATAAAAAATCCTTGTGTAAAAATTCACTGGGAATAAATTTCGTGGAGGTATCGGTGCCCCTCTGGGTACGCGCTTGGTTAGGACTGACGTGAGGGTAGTGGGGTTGTCTAAACAGTAAACAGTCTTGGGAAACGTGAATACTCTGCCCAGAGACGGGCCTGTTATGTATATGTACGGATTGTTGGACGAGCATTTCCTAGAAAAGGCTAAAAAAGTTCTGGGAAACGTTTTAGAACTAAACACGAATGAAATACCCAACTGGATTATGCCTATTGTGCCAGTATAATTCAGCGTATCACAAACAATTGATCACTAAGGCGCCGTCGGGGGATGGTCAGCTGGGGTGGGTTTCATACTTGGACGGTGGCAGGCTCACTGAGCCATCACAAGTCGTCTAGATGGGTATGCCCAGATTGTGGAGGTCTGGTTAATCGCCAGTGTCACTGTATTTGCCTCCCACCTGCTCGCACTAGCCTCCAGACCAGGGGTGGACGCGGGTTAACTATATTCTACAAATTTGGAACCAGAACCCACGCGTCAGAGCAAATTTCAGCGACCCTGAAGTACCCGGCCATAACTTACGTAACTGTATGTGTCTGCTTTTGATTGTTGTTGTTTCAGTTTCTTTCCAGAGAATATGTCTGGAATTAAGTTTATTGGAAACTACGACATTCTTGCCGAAGGGAAATACTTGCTAGAGGTCAGTAACGCTTTTTGTTCTGTGCCTATAGCCAGGTGGTAGGGGAGTTTTTCCTTTTCAACTGTACGTAACCTTAGTTCAGTCATAACATTTTCTAAACGAGAAGCACTCCTTTCATGTGCCACACTCACTCATCACTTTTCATATTAAATATGTATCGAATAACGGATTCAGTTGATGCGTAAAATTGTAAATTTTAACGTCAACGTATCAACTGAATCCGTTGTTCAATACAAAATGTGCTGGCTTACCTACCACTTCATTGAGAGACATTAACGAATAGTGCAAGTGCGGTTAATTAAACGGAGTAATACAAATCCGAGGGGGGTGCTTATCATTTTTTTCATTCATTTTTGCTACGTGACCACGTGAGTCACAGATTTTGGCGTCTTGAGTCACTTTCTAGACATTCTGTCATGAGGAGAAGTTCCCGTTGCCACGCCTATGTATGGTAACGAGCATGACCACTGTACGTAAACTGAGTCAATGTGAGGGTAGCGTTGTTGATGTGTGTGTTTAGGTGCTGGTGCAGTTGCGTAATCTGGGCGTGGGGCGACTGGTGACTCAGAACGAGTGGCTGCGGCGGTGGCCAGACCAGCCCTCCTTCCTACGCATCCGCAAGGTCGAGCCAGAGATGGACAGGGTCAGTGTTGGGAGTGTGTACTGTGTACAGTACACTTCAAAAAGTTAATAATTCGTTACTGGTAACGAACTTTCATTGCAAAAAAAGACGAATGTTTGTCCAAGGTTTGTCTTGAAGACAAAGCTTTGTCCAAAAAGACGAAGGTTTTTCCAGTTTTTTAAGTAGTGGAGTAGTGGACACTGGACACACATGGCTGTCTGTGAAGGGATACCAGCTGTTCCATGACTCACGACAGCAGCATGACACGCACACTGTCGTCTCTGTCTACTTGCCAATTCTTCACAATTGCTGTACGTACTGAGAACTTTTCAAATACTAAATATTACATATTATGTTTATATTTTTCAGTGGCTTTGGAAAGGAAAAGTCTACGCTGACTGGACTTACCGAGGTGAGTAAGTGTTGTTTTGCAGTATGTAATGGGGCAAAAATGCGGGCAAACACTGAAACTTAAGTAATCAGGGGACATGTGATACCGCCGTACGCAAAAATTAGCAATGTATATATACTCCTTCATTATGCATAATGGCACCCTGGTGGAGTGACTGCTGTGCAGACTCCCCCGGGGCGGTGACAGGAATAGACTCTTTGTTGGCCAGCACTCGTCTCACAAAATGCCAATGGACCGTTTAATGGTTGGCCGTGGGAAAGCTTGTTAGGCCCGGTGAGCTGTTGTGTGTTTCGTTGCAGGCAAGCCCTTGGGCACGTTCTTGTTTCGGCGCAACCTGGACCGGGCTGATTGGCGCCTGATCCACAAACGGGAGGAGGGGGACTTCCTGCGCTGTGCCCGTCCCTTCCAGCACCGACGCGTGCCCAGCCACCTGCCCCTGCCCCCCTTGCTGCAATACCTACATCGGGTCAGTGTCCTGTTAAAGATGGATTAGAAATCAGCGTGGCTTTTCAGCAATACCAAAGTATTCAGTACCTTTTCATACCAAAGTCTACGCCAACTCAAGTTCCTTAATTTCTGCATGCTGTATGTACTTATCACTAAATAGCTGCTTATAAGAATGTCCCATAAGGCAAAGCTTCCACTTGTTTTTGCATGTTTGAAGGTAGACCGCGAAATAATAGAAAACACTTTTTTTCAAAGAAATTTTTTTCAAACCCCCTTAAATTTTGTTTTCATTTTTAGCAGTACGATAATCTATTAAAATTGTGTCCTCTGTGTGGAGTGGAGGATCCTCTGTGGAGACAGTATTGGTTGTTACAGTTGAGCATACATGTAACGAATAAAAATTTTGGGTGGCCTCTCCGGCCAAATTTTGGAGACCCTCCTCCCCTGATCGACCAAAACTAATCTTTTCCAAAAAAGTGTCATTCTTGTTAACCCTTTCATGCACAGAGGATCATGGGAGATACCACATGATGAACTACCATATCTGGGGCTATGCCACTTGACTAGTCTATTCTAGTGACAGGATTTGTGAACTGTTCTTATGGGGAATTGAGGTCTTCGCATCTGGCCGGCAATGTTTAGTCCTACTGCCAAACAGCGAAGCCTATGCTTAATTAGGGTGGTAGTTACGTTGTCGCAGCTTTTTCCATTGTTCTATTTTGTAACAATTACTGAATCAATTTACAAGCGGGCTTTGGCATATCAACCAACTTATTTTTTACAAAATTGCATTTTTTCAAGTGTCGATAACACTCCTAGCGTAACTATTTTGGTGAAGCTTATCAGCTCAAATTTAGGCATTTTTCCATATATTTCATCATTTCTTCGCTCTGGTAAATAACGTCCGCATACTGTCATACATATTAAAAATTAAAGGGTTAAATATTGCCCATATTTTCGGGACCCTCTCCCCTCTTCGGTTGAGTGAGTGGGGTGGTTTTGTTTCAGCAGAAGAGCAGTGGTCCGTTGCCGATGCTGGAGCTGGCGCAGCACGTAGACCTCGAGCACGCCGTGCTGTCGCCGCACACCCGGCCAGACCCCTCGCTCAACCCCGCCCCCCACGGCAGCATCTACGACCTGGACCCCGCCCCCTATCTCGACATCTATGGCCGACAACTCCCACTCAAAATTGAACACTGGAGTACCTTCGACGAACTCAAGTTCATCAAACAGCTTGAAAACCAACAGACCGACAAATAAAAGTAGTTTGCAATTCAGTTAGTGCTTGTCAGATGTTATTGTTTATATATTATGTTAAAGTAATCTTTTTTGGTGGATTTCACAAAGGTGGTTTTGCTAAACCATGGTTGTACGTACACTTTCATACGATTTGTACATAATTTCGTTACGAAATATTACCTGCTTCATTAGGTACAACTGATTTGGTACAATTCTCGTCAACCGTGGTATTAGCTCAGTTAAAATTTATGCTAAACATATACTAGCTGTGCTGCAGCCTGCAGCTCTGCACTTTCAAGCGAAGACCAAGACCAATATTGTGAAATCCACTGCGGTCGATTCATACTTACAGTACAGCGGAATGACCGTTCAAGCGGCCGTTACGAAATAACGAAATAAACATGCAACGAACAGTAAGTAAGAGCAAGTTGTGACGTGATTATTTTCATAATTTTGCTGGCTAAACGGACACAGCTGTAAGTATAAATCGACTCGTAGTTTCTTTGTATTGATACTTTAATTTTTGTGTAAGTCTAGCTTCTACGTTAGCTTGCAAACACTGAAGCCTGGTATATAGGCAAACTTTTATGGGGCGGGGGGGCGAAATAGTGGGGACCTGCCCCCCTCCTTTCTGGATGAAAAAGTGAGCGCCGAGCAAGATGGGGATCGCATCATTGTTACGACGAAACACTAATATTCGACGAAAAATGTTTTTTATAGTCACTTTACTGCTACTAAATTTAACAAGCACGCAAAAATACACCGAAGTGACATTGCTACAGCTACAGGTTAAAAGTCGTTAGAACGTCGTTTCGAAAAAAAATTGGCAATGGAGGGGGGCCACCCCTACGGAATAAAAGGGTGACCAAAATGGGAGGCTCCGGACCAAATAGGAGTGGTCCCCTCACTAAAAATATGCCACTAAGCCAGATTCGTATATGAAACATTTGAACTGAATAAAATATTTGTGCAGTGCAAGAATTCGTATTTCGTAGAAATCGTTACCACCAACTTTAAGTCAAGTGAAGTTAGTGAAAAACTTTAAGGTCCAAGTCCTCCATCCGGCACTTTTCTAAAGGGGCTGTTCACAAATTCGGATTAACGGGATTAGATTAACTGAATTAACTACAATAACTCGACTTAGAATTTGAGTATATTTCCAAGAATTTGCACGTTTATGCAGTTAACACAGAGGAGCAACCGTGTTTAATTTGAAAAAGGTCTCATGCTTCTGTGTGGAGTTATTCCAGTTAATTCAGTTAATCTAATCCAGTTAATCCGAATTTTTGAACAGGCCCTAAGAATGCGAAAATTTTCTAATCTCACCATTTTTTAAACAGTGCTGACTGCCGGATATGATATAGAAGCTGTGGCCATGCGGGAATGAACTAGCTCCAAGAGCTGCTTGATTCCCACAGGGCCATAATACAATATCCGGCAATGTTCGGAAATCATGAAAACCCGGTGCCTGATTAGGACTTGGTTAATATGAAGGTTCGGCTTTGAAAACCCGGTGCCTGATTAGGACTTGGTTAATATGAAGCTTGTCATGTCACTTATTATCACTTGTGAAACTCAAACTTAAAATAGTCAGCTTCTCAATACTGTAAGGTTTTAGATTATTCTTGTCTTTTATATTTCTTTATTTGACTAATTACTATTTCCTGCACATTTTGCAACATACCTAGTCCTAATATTTTGCAAGAATTTCTTGTGAATAATTTAGAGAAACTTCCAAGCAGTCAATCAAACTTTCCAACACATTGAGATTGACTTTGGTTAAAATTTATTGTAATTATTTGCAATTTGTAAGTCTGTGAACAATAAAGCCCGGTTCATGCTTGTCCTCAACAATTTTGGTCAGCCGCTGTAAAGAGTTGACACAATAGTTTGAGTTAGGTTTTCCCACTCCGGTTAGACTAGACCCACGTTTGATCATGTAAGTAATGGTCTAGTGTGGTCCGGAATCTTTTCGGAATGGCTTAGAAACAAGAGGACGTGGCATTGTGACACTGCTGAGGCCCAGTATGAAGCGGGTTTGTATTGTCTAATACTTGCAGTGCAGGAAAACTTACTTGTGCCCTTCAACCCTTGAGCCAGCCTTTTTGAACCTTCAAAGAACCCTTTTTACATTATACTAATAACTGGCAAAATATTCAGCTTAGTGGGCAAAGCGCAACTTCCACGATTTTGTACGTAATATAAATTATGGGGCAGTTGAGAGTTGTCATGTCACTTGATGTTTTCAAAAAATCTAGTCAATCTACGTTCACATTATTCGACGCTGTAGTGCTGAACTACAGTATGGTAGAGATGGGATCGGTTCCACTTTACCGGTTCCGGTT
>JASANF010016895.1:0-14898 GCA_030248245.1 Trissonchulus sp. WLG1_4
ATTTAGGAACTGTGTCAAAAAGAACACGTTTTTCAACACATATACGTTTTGAAAACACGATTTGAAAAACGTGTTTTGTCCTACCCGAAACGTGTTTTTAGACCCCTTAATTTCTCGTTTCAGCAAATAAATGTCAGCGGGTCCCTTTTGACCTTTGCAGCTGTCCATCTTGTAATGGGCTAAATCAACTTCTGCCCACTAAGCAGACAAAGCATTTACGTTGTAAAGTGCTAGGCGTTTACGCATACACGTACCTACACATAGGCGCACTTTATTAGCTTTACTTGTTAGTCAGGGTCAATTTATTGGTCATTAAGTGACACCAACCATCAATTCAAAACGTGTTTTTACTTGGTCTAAACGTGTTTTGGCCAAGTAAAAACACGTTTGCAAACGTGTTAATTTCAAACGTGTAAAAGTTTTGATTTATGACACGGTCCCTTATTTAGTTTCTATGCTGCAACGCAGGTAGGTACATATATATGCTTTATAACATTCATTGTGAAGTCAGTATGTAAAATATAATAAATTAATAATAATTTGTACTGTAGTCTGTATGTACTGTAAATATTTAAACAAGCCTTTACTGGATTGCACCAAAACAGAATAACTCGAGAATAGGAATAGCTCAGGAATAAAATATATAAGTTTTCACTGCAACAACATTTAAGCTCGAGAATAGTTATTCTGCAACTTTAGGAATAGCTCGAGAATAGCAACCATTATTGCACCAACCAAAGTTATAGAATAGCTTATTCTCCAGCTATTCTCCTGCAATGTTAATGTTATTCCTGATCTTTATCAGGAATAGCTCGACAATAAGCTATCTTTTTTCAAAAAGTTATTAAGTTACAAGTTTTTGCGCGTCTGAGCTACATATTTAGTGTGAAAAATAGCACAAAAAAATTTAAAAAAAACACTGTTCTCCGTCTATCAAGTAACTGACTGGTGCCGAGTCGACATAGTTTCGGTGAGCGGACGAGAAACAAATGTGCTCTCTTACCCCCGTATCCAAAATGGATTTAGCGGATTTGATTTAGCGGATTTGATTTAGCGGATTTAGCGCTGCTAAATCTGTTATCCAAAATTCCAGGATTTAGCCGATTTAGCGGATTCAGCGCGCGCCTAAATCCGATAAATCCAATAAATCTAAACAATTTTGGATAAGCGTTTTAACTGAATCTGCTAAATCTGCTACATCCTAAATCTGCTAAATCCGCTAAATCCTTGAATTTTGGATAACACTTTCAGACTGTTGTATATACTGTACAACTTCACTTTGCGCATTTACTTCACTGACCATATTCGCCTGTAACTTTAGTTACGCGCAACCGTTTTGAACGTTCAATACACCAATCGAAAGCTCTGAAACTGCACTTTTTTGTCATGTAATTTTACTGCATTTTTGGATTAGTTTTGAATAAACTTTCAGATTGTTTTACTGCCCAATTTCATCTTGCCCATTGGAGTCCCGTCATTTTTTATTAAGGTTTTAAGTTCGGGCATGTGCAATGGTTTTGAATGTTCAATACACCAATTTAAAGCTCAAAACTTTTCAAGTTTTCATGTATGTTAGGTTCTTTCTATTTTTTGCCTCAGTTTAAAAAAACAGCAGGTTTGTAATACAGCTTTGATAACAGCAATTTTTAGTTTTCAGGATGGCGCTCCAGGCCATGAAATACATCACGAAATCTTAACGCTAACTGAATATATACATAATACATACCTAACACCAAGAGGACACGTGTATGTAATGGGAAGGTATGACACTCTCCCTATTATGCCTTGGGCCTTGCGTCTAATGACTCTTTTGTGCGGTTTTGAGGTCGGGTACCGCATCCCCTTGGTTCAAGACATAGTGCTCAACTAAGATGGGGGTATCGCCACTCATTTAAAGACACTGAGAAAGGCCTTTCGCCGCCCCCACCCCCCCCCCCTTCAGTTCAGTACCATGTCTTCAACTGAGAGGGGGGGCTCCGCCCCTCAGTTCCGCACATCAGCGAAAGGCCTTGTCAGTGTATTGAGCTGAGGGGAGGGTATCAACAACATCAATCAACAAAAATATCGGAAAAAATCAAAATTTATAAAACTAAAACAAATTATCTGACTGTGATCCCATATTCGTACCATTCAGTCAATGTACAAATAAATTACGACAAATTTATTTGCTCAAATAGCCGTTTCTAATTTGTAAATCAGATTGCTGACTTGTGCCGAGTCGACAAACTTCAGGTGAGCGGACGTGAAAATATTTATCCGTTGGACTACCACAATTGCCCTAGTTTCCCACTTTATAGGGATTTATAAACTCTAGTGGTGTTACAACTTTAAAAGATTTTAAAGATATAGATTTTTAATGCAAAAACTGAGGAAAAGTTCAGAAAATACGATAATAATAATAATACCAACACAATAAAAACTATAGCACTTTTGTCACTAGTAGGCTTGTCATTTCGGTATTGGCTGTGCTCGGAACTCGGATTCTGTGCAATGTCCACAGTGCGCCCCATTTTGATTGGCGGATATGCCTACTGCGTACTGCTGTTGTTGTGACTTGTGATACCGCAAAATAATTTAATAAATATGATATAAATATGATATTTGGAATTTAAATAAAATACTTTTGGTATTCGATACTCGGAAAAAATTTAAATATGATATAAATATGATACCAAATAATTTAACTAAAAAACTTTTGATATTGGATACTTGGAAAAAATTTAAATATGATATTAAATACAATACTTTGAATTTAAGTATGATACTTTTGATATTTGATATTCGCAAAAAATTTAAATATGATATAAATACAATACCTTGAATTTAAATATGATACTTTTATATTTGATACTCGGAAAAAATTTAAATATGATATAAATATGACACCAATAAATTTAAATATGATGATACCATAATTTATTTAAATATGATGCTTTTGATACCAATTTTAATATTGATACCGATATCAAAAGTATTAATACCCAAGTATCATATTTAAATCAAAAGTTTCAAAATAGTATCAAAACAACAGTACTGAGTACTGAGCAAGGTATCACACCTTTCACATAATATTCGCTATATAATATATATAATGAAGATTTATGATTTGTATGTGACGCGCACTTTCATTCCAGTCGTTTTGTTTCAAAAAAGTAGGAAAATACCTTCAATGATAGCATTATAAAGTAGTTAAGGCCGTATTTTTAAACGGCAATGAAGTGCAACTTTTAAAAATTTGCATCATTGAAAAGCCTAATTTATGAGCTTTCGAATGATGTATTGCAAATCCAAAACGGTTAAGGCAGTCTAAAGTTATAAACGAAAACGCAACGGCAATCCAGGTGCTAAATCCGGCTAATCCACGTAAATTTATAAGCATTTAACTCGGCTATAAAATGCGTGCAATTTTAAATCCACGGATTTATCGGATTTACAAAATTGTATTTTGGATAAGGATTTAGCATTTAGCATTTAGTTTAAATCCGCCAGCACGCTAAATCCGACACGCATTTTGGGTAAGGATCGGATTTAGCGCACGCTACATCTGATAAATCGGCTAAATCCAGCAGACAAGTTAAATCCTAAACGCTTATCCAAAATGCAGGATTTAACAAAATCCGGATCCGCTAGATCCATTTTGGATAAGGCCCTTAGCTAATTTGTAGGCGGGGCCTACATAGGCGTATTCTCGAGTTTTATTGGTTGTTGGCTAAGCAGGGATTGGATAAAAATAATTCAGCTAAACTTTCATTAGATATTGGGAGAATAAGTTGTTCTCGAGCTATTCTCGAGAATAGTTATTCTCGACCTATTCTTAAATGTTGCAATGAAATAGTTGGAAAATAAAAACTCGAGAATAACTATTCTGGAATAGCTCAAGAATAGGAATAGCTCGAGAAGAAGTTGGTGCAATTGGCCGTTAGTATGAGTGAAGTCCAAAGTCTATAGTCTTAAGTCTACGCTTTTAGCCTTTACACCAGACTTACGAAAGGTTAATAAACTACCTAATGAACGCTACAGTAAGACAACTAATCAAAACAATCGTGGCTTATATAACGCTAAGTTAAGGGCTTCAAGAGTCTGTCTGTATTTGTTTTACGTGAGGCTATCGTGTGAAATAAACTGTGTTCCATGTCAGCGTTGTTTGTGGCTAAATAACTATAATCCGTTACAATTTTATCCGGATAAAACTGTTGAAACTAAAATAAACTAGTAGAGGAGCAGGAAAACTACATTTTTACGCGGCCCCCTCAGGGGCCGCGTATATACTATTCAGATTTTCAGATTCCTACATTGTTTTGGGTAGGTCAAGTTTCTAGTGTTAATTAACACTAGAATAGCAGGTACCTCTCAGTAGAGTTCCTTCCTTAAGGAAATTTTGCGGGCCGGGCCCGGGCCGGGCCGACCTCTGTGCTCGCGGGCCGGGCCGGGCCGGGCCGGCCCGGCCCGGGCCCGGCCCGCAGCCCGCGGCCCACCACCGGCCCGGCGGGCCGGTGGTGGGCCGGGCCGCGGGCCGGGCTGGGCCGGTGGTGGGCCGGGCCGCGGGCCGGGCTGGGCCGGTGGTGGGCCGGGCCGCGGGCCGGGCCAAGTGTAAAAAATGCCAAATTTTTCCAAAAAGCCAAAACTTTCGAAAAACACGACTATAAGCTAATTCGAACACATAAACACTCATATGACAATGCGGCAGAGTATATATTTATTTACCCCCCTTGTTGCAAAACTGAGAAAACTGGTGAAATTTTACTTTTTATTCAAGTGCCAACAACAAATGCCGATTTTTCAATTTTGGGTGGAAGTTTGCTCACGACGGAATCTTCTCCCCTGTGTTTTACCCTTGGTGGGACCCCCTCTCTCCTCTGGCACCAAATTTTGGAGATGGGTCTCCACCCCCCATTCCAACTCAACTACATGTGTGGTCATACATGTGTTAACATTGCAAATTTAGAAATTTCTTGAAAATTCAATTCAAAAGTACATAGGTAGGCTCAGGGAAAAGCCATTTTGTTAGATAATGTTAGACTATTTATACAATTTTTAGCCTTTTTGACCGTTTTTCGTGCAATTTCGTGAAATTTCCAATTTTATTACTGGTCGGCCCGCGGCCCGCGGCCCGCCACCGGCCCGGCCCGGCCCGCGGCCCGGCCCACCACCGGCCCGGCCCGGCCCGCGGCCCAGCCCACCACCGGCCCGGCCCGGCCCGCGGCCCGGCCCACCACCGGCCCGCCGGGCCGGTGGCGGGCTGCGGGCCGAAAATTTTGGCGGGCCGGGCCGGGCCGGGCCGACCCCTCAAAAAACCGGGCCGGGCTGGGCCGGGCCGGCCCGGACCGGGCCCGGCCCGCGGCCCGCGGCCCGCCACCGGCCCGCGAAGGAACTCTACCTCTCAGCTCTATCCGATATAATGCAACTTGGCTGAACTGTTATGCTCTGAAAATGCCATAGAATGCAGAACATCCAGCTCCGGGGCGGAACCGAACTACCAATATTCTGATCATGAATCAGGGGTTCTGTTGGGGCACTACTAGTTGAGTCAGCGGGGCTGATATGCCAGCTCCAAAATTGCACATAATATAATTATGTAGTAAAGTTAAAATAGTAAAGTATGGAAACGAAAATTGTCGGTACAGCTTTTGAAGGCTGTGCGCGATAAGAAAACATATTAATCATGCAGGCGCAGCCAGCGATAAGAATATGGTTTCATGGCTAAGAGAAGAGGTCGGGCATTCGAATTGTAATAAAAATTGTAATGTTTCGAGGAGTACAGTACAGTGTCGGTTGAGTGATGACTGGTGACTAGTAAAAACCTTTTTGTTTGTGTTCAGTGATATTCTGCGAGCCTTTAGCTAGCACAGACCCTCAGTACTTTACATTTTGGAGACTCTCGGTTGATCCGTTCTAAAAGTCCTAACACACATTTGTTAAATAAAACAAATAACACAAAAAACGCAACGCACTTTATTAATTTTTTACTATTGCTCAATTTCTACTCGGAAATTCAAAGACTGACACTTGCCCAACAGATTATACAAAATACGTTTCTGGTCAAAGTAATAGTAGCCTTCAAGCGTGCTTTGTGTAGTCTGTAGAGCGAATGACAGCCTTTACTGATTTTTTCGAGCAAAAATTTAAAAAAAGAATGTCTTAAATTTTTGAGCATGACTAGAACCCAAATTGTGCGTCGCTTATTGGTTGATTCATCGCACTATGAAACGTCTCATCAACATTGTTGTAACTTTTCTATATGCCGTATTATTTCTTGTTCAGTTAACATTGGTTTTGGGTTTAGAACCCCTTAGTAGTTGGCATGACTAATGCATGACGGCTACTTCTGTTGCTTTTGTTTTTGTTAATTTTGTCCTACATGAAGGGCTATATAAAATCCTTTTGCACTCAAGTCTAGGTAGGTACGCAAAGTTTTTTTGAATTAGCTACATTTGAACGAAATACAATCAAAAACGGGCCTATTTTATAAGTCCTGCAACAATTTTAAGCATATTTAAGTACAAAATTGCCGCGCCTAGACAGTATCAGCAAATTTTTAATATTTGGAGGTATTCGTTAAATTAACGAGTGTTAATAAAAAAACAAATTAAGTTTTGTTTAGATAACATCCAAATTGGAAATGCCATCTATAACCACGGAGAAGCAGCCGTGTTGTCGCACTTTCATCCATGGCAGTCATACAAATCAATCAGGTAGAATACAAAACGGCAGAGCAGGCATACCAGGTACTGAAAGCGAAGTGCGCTGAGGAGCACAATGTTACTGTTGAGCTGCTAGCCGAGATTTCAGGCCCCCAGTGCAAGAAAAATTGTAAAAAATGACGCCGAAACCGTCCGGTTTTCATTTTAAATGGAATTTAGTTAAGGAATTTTGTATGCTCCGAATAGACTATTAAAAGTTTTCCCAAATCGAGCAGCTAAAAAAATTCCTAGAGTCGACGGGAAAAAGAGAGCTGCGCGAAAATCTAAATGATTCATTCTGGGCGTATGCACACGGAGCGGAGCGTAATGTAGCAGGGGCGACTCTGACAACGGTTCGGTCAGCCCTGGTGTCTGGACTCGCGCGAACGCTACCAACAGCGTTGGCGGTAGGGGATTCTCTTCTTAAAAACGTTGCTGTTTCTGGTGTAGAAATAGTCGCGATACCAGGAGCCAACCGAAACTTTGTGACCAGCGTTACTGAGATTGCAGCGGGCCCATATGTCAATACTGTACTGCTTCTAGTGGGTACCAACGACCAGGGCCCGATTTATCAAAGCAAAATATTCGTGGTCGAAAATGTTCGTCGTTGAAAATGTTCGTCGTTGAAAATTTTGAATTGATCGAAACATTTTCAACGATAAACATAACACGTAATTATAGGACCAATGTTCGTCGTTGAAAAACAAATGTTCGTGGTTGAAAAACAAATGTTCGTCGTTAAAAAAGCAAATGTTCGTCGTTGAAAATGTTCGTCGTTGAAAAAACAAATGTTCATCGTTGAAAAACAAATGTTCGTCGTTGAAAAACAAATGTTCGTCGTTGAAAAACAAATATTCGTCGTTGAAAAATTTTCAACGGCGAACATTTCAACGGATGTCTTGAGCTCCGTTGAAATATTCGTCGTTGAAAATTTTTTCAACGACGAGCTTTCGTCTTTTAGAACCTAATAATGTTCTAAAAAACCAAAGCTCGTCGTTGAAAAATTTTTCAACGACGAACAATTTCAACGACGAATTTTCAACGACGAACATTTGTTTTTCAACGACAAACATTTGCTTTTCAACGACGAACATTTGTTTTTCAACTACAAACAGTTGCTTTTTCAACGACGAACATTTTGTTTGATAAATCGGACCCAGGTGTCTAAAAAAAAACTTGGTTCCCCAAAGTTTGGGCAAAAATGGCCCTTTTTTGCGAATTTTTTTATGAAATTTTGCCAATTTTAGGGTATTTTTGGTCGATCCGGGGAAGAGGATCCCCAAAATTTGGCCGGAGAGCCCCCCCCCCTCCCAAAAAAAAATTTTGACCCCGTTAGAAGTATGTTAGAAATGCTGTAACAGCACTTTATTGGCAAAGCCAGCAGAAAACAGATGTGGCACGCAGGCCGTAAGCGCCAAAAGAACCAACTAATAATAACACCTGAGCGGGCTTAATATAGTATTAGATAGACAGGGCATAACCAAAACACTGATGGCCAACCGTGTGAAAACTGATGAATTTAATGAATGCTGAATAAGACAAAAGCTAAGCATAATCCAAACACGCGTGCTGTACATTATTTTGTTATGAGAATAGGAACGAAACACTTTTACACTCACCACCCCTTTTGAAAAATTGAGAGTGGGCTTGTGGTCAATTGAAGTGCGCGAAGAAGTTTATAACAATATGACAGTTTTAGCATCATAACACAGCTGCTATTGAAAAGAAAAGAAGGCAGACATACGGTCGCCTATAAAGGTATGAATACGTGCAACATGCGGGCATTTCAAAGCATACGTACATAGTTCTGTCTAAGGTAACCATAATGACGAGTGAATGTATAGGTAAGGCACCAAAACAAGGCCTTCGAGTGAGCATAAATAACTGAATGTGAATACCACAAACTCAAACAAAACAATAACAAAACCTAAAGCTAATTTTTGACTTGATACTGCTATTTATTCCTTTCCCTTCTCTATTCGCGATCAGCTGGTCCTGAAGCATGGCGGACGATAACAGGTTGGTCCGTCTCACAGGCCATGGCAGTGGCTAGACGAATGGTGGGAAACCTTAGTGCTGGGACTGCGTTTTCCCAATGGGCCAGGATACGGCGAACTCCATACGGTCGCATGATGAATTCATTCGGATAGTAATAACTGGCGATGAATTGGTCGTTGTCATTGATTAGACGAGGCGGGCGTGAATAGTTGGGGGCAACGTAACGAATTCTATGTCGGTGACAAGCTGTGCGAGCAGCTTCAGAAAATCGGTTGATGGCGTGTAGTAAGAACATGCGTTGAGGAGATGGGACGAACCAGATAACTTTCGATTGAGGACAACTGTATCGCAGTTTATCGGCCAACTGCAGCGTTTGCTGTTCCCTTCATTGTGTCACCAATACCTTGTGCGATCCCTGAAATTGTTGCTTTTACTACTTCGGGATCGAAAAATAAATATATTTACGCGCATTTGATGTGATCGAACAGCAAAAATTGTAGCATGTAGACTGCCTAAATTAGTGTTTATAAGTGGTGGCGCAGAAAATGTGAACGGTTTCCAATGACCATGTCAGGCTATGCTGATAGGCACGTGGGAGACGTGGATGGAACCATTCACCGTTTGCCATTTATCATGTTGTTGAAAAGCACCTGTTCGATGGAGAGAGCACGACAGCTTAGGCGATGATGAGACAACATCGTTCATGGATGGTGCAACGAACATGAGCGAATTATTGTAAATGATTGGTAAAAATTCATAGCATGTGTTTTTGACACGGTACTCCCAGAAAATATGAGACGGCACTATCTGATGACAAGGCCAAATCATTAGCGCTTCACCGACGAAGGCAGCATGGATGTCGGATCGGTTAAGAAGAACCCTAGCGCCTAAGGTGGAATCTAAGTCGAGCAGTTGATGAATCAAGGACAATTGGCGGTTGGATAACATACAGAGTGCAAGCCATACTTGACGAAAATTAGCTATTTCTTGAGCGGTAATTTTTTTATATAAATAATTTAATTTGGCATTGACCGGGTCTGCGTTTGCATTGATTTTGGATGTATTGCTTTCGGTGGATAAAATTTCATTATAATAATTTGCATCCGTATTGTTACGTACAAAACAAATTATGACGGCTTGTTCAGTTTTAAAGCAGGATTTTGGTAAACAATTTGGAATTTTGTGCGCAGTTAATTTAAAAGCACCCTGAATTTCGTCGATGATTAAATATTTACCGTTGACTGTTGCTAGATACTTTCCATGCTTAGAGTAAGGACATACGTTTGTGTGGTCAGCAGGGTTTCACATGAAAGTTTGACCGTTGATTTTACACCTAGTATCTGACATACGGCATTCACCTAAATTTTCTAGATCACTAATCGTTTGGTTTCCGTCAAAAGTTGCAACTTCTCCGTATTGTAGTATGAAGTTCGTGACAGTTGTGCAAAAGTCGCGGCAGCACCACTTATACGCCGGATTTAGGGTGCGGTTGGTTGTAAATAAAATATTACTGTGCGCAACGAGACTAGAAGATTCATAACGTTTAGTCACGTGCGCTTTCTGACATAGTTCGTAAGAAACAGGCTCAGTACGTTTGGTGTTTGCTACAATTCCTTTGGAGCCAAAAAAGCCTGTATTAGTACAAGTGGTGTGCGTTCGCTTTTGACAGCTCCACGCAGTAACACTAACAGGTTCCTCTAAAGGTTTCCACAATTCTACTTTTGCATAATGAACAGGAGCGGTTTGTGGTGGAACACAAGTAATAATATTAGGAACAGACAAAGCAAAACCAGAATTAGAGGTTCCACACAAGTTATACGTACGTGTGGTAGTCTGACCTAGTAACAAACACAAACACAGTAACGCGAGGATGCACTGGTGCATAGGTGTTTTGGTAATAACCTTGAACCATACCTTTTTTGTTATTTTAGCCTCCTTGATACAGTCCAGTGAAATATCGGAAACACTTGGTTCCGATTGGTTCCCATTGTCGTTTTCGACACTTTGTCCGTGCGATTTATTTGGCTTGACAACCTGCGATTTTAATTTGTGTCGTTTCCGTTTTTTCTTTATGGGCAGGTTGGTTGCAATTGGAGCTGCCTTATTCACGCATACGGTGTCGTTGTTCTGACCAGACATTGCGGCTGATGGATTTGAAACACAGACATTGATTGAATATACTGAATTAACTTCATGCTCTGAGGATTCTGGCGGATAAAATTGCGCGGTTAGATTTTGCATTTGTGCCTGGAGACTATCTACTTCATTAGTTAATTGCATAAGCGTTGCTTGTGGGTCACTATATTGGTCAACTTCTGCTTGCGGATGGCTAACTGCTTGAAAAAAATTATTGCGGTTATTAGGGTTGGTTTGATTCCGATGCGAAATGAAACGAGGTTGGTTAAAGCTATTTGCACGATTAGATTGAATGGGCGGAGTTTGTTGTTGTGATTGGGGTCGGCTCTGGCGGCGGGTCTGCGGCACTCAAAACAATTCGGTCTGCCGTCAGTGGTCCAGTCCCGTCGCGTGGTTTGTCGACGGTCAGTCCTCTGAATTCTAGGTATCGAATTTTGGTTAAAATTTGTCCTTCGGTTGGTTCGAAATAGTCCGTCTAGTCGTCGTTCTAAACGTTCTAATCGGGCTGACTGGGGGCTTGAAAAACTCTGATTGACACTACGCCGCTGCTCGACCTGAATAGAGTGGTTAGTTGCGGCTATTTGATGAGAAGATACATCATTTAATAAGCGGTTTTGAGCTTCCTCCTTTTGCGCTAGCTTAAATGCCTGCTCAAATGTTTCTGGGTCCTTACGTAATACCGAGCGTTTAAGAGCTGGTGTCAAGCCAGAAATAAAAGCCTCTTTAAGCAAGTATTCGCGGCCACGAGCCTCAAAATCAGGGTATGCAGAACGGGCGAGTTTTTTAACTGCCTGGCCATAGTCCGCTACCATTTCAGTTGGGCTCATCGTGCAGCTGCGCAGTAATAGACTACTAAAGCGGCTTTTTTCAGCAGGCTGCAGTGCGGTTTTCAAGGCGGCCGTTAGTGCGGTGTAACTTGACTTAGTCTCAGCACTAAAGTCTTTATATACCTCGAGAGCGTTTTCGCGTAAGAAGGTAGGTAGTTTGCGGAGTTTTTTTGGGTTACCCCAACCGTAGCCTTCAGCTAAGAGGTCAAAAATTTCTAACCACTCGTCAAAACTTTCATCTAACCTACCCCTATAAAATGGTATTGGCGCTGTTTCTGGGGGGCCTTCTTCCTGTATAGTTTGCACTGTGTCATGTAGTGCGGATAGAAGGCGGGTGGACTAAGACAATTCCGCACACTTACTGTGAAATGTCTTCTCGGCAGCGTCCAGTTGAGTTGCGGACTTTTCCAGAGCGCGAACTGCGCTACGTTCGTCTCTTTCGGTAGCTTGGGGGGCCGCCATTTGTAGCAAAATACACCAAAAAGGTACTAAACTGACCTTCCAAAGAGACTTCAAATGGAGAGACCTGCGGCTGGAGTTCGGTAATTTGCCAAAGCCCGGGGGCGCCAGAATGTAACAGCACTTTATTGGCAAGGCCAGCAGAAAACAGATGTGGCACGCAGGCCGTAAGCGCCAAAAGAACCAACGAATAATAACACCTGAGCGGGCTTAATATAGTATTAGATAAACAGGGCATAACCAAAACACTGATGGCCAACCGTGCGAAAACTGATGAATTTAATGAATGCTGAATAAGACACAAGCTAAGCATAATCCAAACACGCGTGCTGTACATTATTTTGTTATGAGAATAGGAACGAAACACTTTTACAATGCTATCAAAAAAAATTAATCTATAAGTAATCAAGTAGCATCATTTCACAAAAATTCACTTGTTGGCTTTTATAACAGCAAAGTCGCTAACTCGAAACGAAAAAGCAAAAAAAATGAAAAATGAGATGGATGTATGCGTTGACGACAACTAGCGAAGTAGCAGTATCTCAGTCATCGTCAAAGCATAAGACAGTTACCGCCAATTGCACCAAATAAGATTAGGAATAAGAATAGGCTTTTCCGGAATAAGATCGTATTAAGTGTGTTTTCCATTGCACCAAATAGTATCAGAATAAGATTAGATTAGGAATAAAACTAGATTAGCGAGCACTGCACCAAATAAGAATAAGAACAAAATCAAATTAAAATGGTACTAGGTCCTGCACTTATCCTATTCCTATTCTTGCTTTAGACCAGGATTAAGTTCAAATTTTTAGCGCGGGCGCGAAGCTTGGCGGAAAGTCTGTTATAAAGAGCAAAAAAGTTAAACTTTAACTTTAACTAAAATTAAAAAAGTTAGGGGTCTTAATTTAACTTTAACTTCAAAAAAGTTAAGGGTCTTACTTTAACTTTAACTTAATTTAAATTCAAGCACTCATACTTTAACTTTAATTTAAATTCCGCCAATTTCTTAACTTTAACTTAAATTATAACTTTAATTCTAAATTTTGAATCTATACTTTTTATAACTTTTTTATCCACGGTAAGATAATTTAAGAAATATTTTAATTGGTTTTAATTAACCAAAAATGTTGTCAAAATTAAATTTTTCCTCCGACGCTGTACCCAACCGTAATTTTTGGTCGTGGTACCCATTTTTACTGGAGGCCACTTAGCTTAACGTATTTACAACATATTGTAAGTAGCTCATATGATTGTATTGTTGAAGTAGTGTAGTGGTAAGCTATATACTTTCTAGAGAATCAACTCTGCTAAACTAAGTTACGCAGTATCGTTATGTATAAAGCTAAAAAACCATATTATTTATCTGTCTGAAACAAGTTTTTAAACTTTAACTAAATAAGTTTTGGATCTTAATCTAACTTTATTTAAAAAAGTGAGGGATAATGCTTTAACTTTAACTTTTAAAAAGGTTAGTGGTCATACTTTAACTTTAACGAAAACACAGATCAAACTTTAGCTTTAAAATTATAAAAGTTAGTGGTGTAACTGTAACTTTAACTAAAACTAGACCTTTTAAATAACTTTAACTTTAACTGTAACTGAAATATAAATGGGTTGACATTTTTACCCTACTGTTATGTTCAATATACAACTTTCTGTTTAGTGACAGTTGATTTTTTTAGTTTTGCTTTAGTTTTTTTATGACGCCAATCAATGTTCCGGCGACTGTGCCTGAGAGGCGTTACAACACTGCACTGCAGTCTGAATGTTACTCCGGCGGTGGCGTGAAAAAGTTGACCCATTGCTTCCCATGCTGCTTCTTTAAACTGTTTTGATTTCCATTCTTTCTTCGGATCCAGAGCTCGATTTTTACGCAGCGGCCTCAGCCGCCGCGTATATACTATAGTGCAAACGTGAGCATCAAGAGCACACGAATGCACCTATTTTAGTGTTAAACTGCTGCTAGGTCAGCAATTAACACTGTTTGTGTGGGTGTGTCTGTGCAGATGGTGTATGTACGTACTTAGCGACGATCAGCTGCCGGCTGCCATTTACGTATCTGTTCAGTGCTGACAATTTTTTCATGTAGAATAGAGTAATTTAACAAAACCTGTCGCAACTATGTTTTGTGGAATACTCATTAGCGAGTTGGAAGCAATAAGTTTTGAACTATGTAGTCAAGAAGACTAAATCGCAGCCATGTCATGACGTGCCTACAGAGTCCACGGTATGGATGCCGTTCGGTAGCCCACAATAGCATGAGCTGCGCAGCCCACATCAGCTGACTAGCGCATGATGAGCTAGCAGTTGTGTTGTTTACTTGCTGTTAGTCGTAACTGCACTGTAACTGCTGTAAATTATACGAAATGTTACTAATTTATGTACGTATTAAAATAGCTGTTACGCACGGTTTGCAACATAGTTATCAATTTTGAACTTAAATGATGAACGGTAATCAGGTTTCATCTTTTCTGTTTGTGTCAGGATTTGAGCAAAATTGACGCTCTATAAAACTTTTTCATGTTTAACATTAATGGGTAGTTGACAAGTTTCTTAAGTATATGTGTTGACTTCAAAAAATTTTAAGTGCCGCGTTTTATATTCGAAGAATATCCTCAGCACTGCAAGCAAGTCGCAACGCAATCTATCTGAAATAAGTTAACTTTACTCACAAAACGTGCTTGTTCAATGAAATGTTATTTCAGCACGACCCTGACTATCGGCCATTGGGAAGGGCTCAGTTTAAAACACTAAGAAGTTGAAATACTCGGGTGTACTGTACACACAACGACAAATTT
>JASANF010016897.1:0-80966 GCA_030248245.1 Trissonchulus sp. WLG1_4
CCTGCAGGTATTTTTGAGAATACCGCCCCTGAGCAGCAGCTTGGGCCAGCTGTTGGATTTTTGGCATGATAGATTCGAGAACTTGAGCAAGGGGTTTAACACCAATAATTTCATTTCAGAATTTTATTAAAAGGGGCGACAGCTATTTTTGGGGCTAGAGATCAGATTGGGGGCATGGCTGACGAGTGACGATGGGGGTTTCATATTTTTATTAAAAGATGGGGTAGGAAGCAAGGACGTAGCCAGAGGGGAGGGTCGCGCGGGTCGCAACCCCTCCCCCCTTTTGGTCGAACCTGGGGCCGTATTCTCAGAATTACTTGCAGGTAAAGTTAGGCTAACTTTACCCATAGGTAAGGTGAAGGTAAAGTTAATTCTGCGGGTAAGGGTAAAGTTAAAGTTTACCAGAGGGTAAAGGTAAATTCTTAGAATACGGGGTAAAGTTGAAGTTAAACTGTGGGTAAGGTTAAAGTTTAACCTTACCTGTGGGTAAGGTTAAAGTTAAACTGTGGGTAAGGTTAAAGTTCAACTTTACCTGTGGGTAAGGTTAAAGTTTAACTTTACCTGTGGGTAAGGTTAAAGTTAAACTTTGGGTAAGGTTAAAGTTTAACTTTACCTGTGGGTAAGGTTAAAGTTTAACTTTACATGTGGGTAAGGTTAAAGTTAAACTGTGGGTAAGGTTAAAGTTTAAGGGGGCGCTCCGGGAATCAAGGATTTGGGCCGTATTTTTTAAAAACAGCCAAAATGACCTATCATTCTTGAAGGAAGTTGCCCAAAATACTATTTCTGATGTTTTGACTTGCATATCTCCATAGCAAATAATTTTGAAAAAAATTGGACAATTTACTGATTTTATTCAACTTTTACACAAATTCAGCAAGTAAGCCAGTGCATCAACGCTTTTTGAGGTTTTCCAAACAGACGATACGTAAATTTTATTAGCCGTAATGAAAAATTAAAACAATTTTATTGCGTTCTGTGCAAAAAAATCGCACAAGAAACGATTTTCAGAAGCAGCAGACTCAAATATAGGCTATGTGAATACAAAACCAATTTTTCGGTATTCGATTATAAAATGCTGGTTAGGTATTTTTCTACAAAAATTTACACAATTATAGACTCAAGCTCTACGAAGTTGAACAATTTTTTAGTTTTTTAAGATAAAGCTTAGAAATTTTTTTATATGAATTTTATTGCTCAGAGTTCGACTTCGAAAACACATAATGACATTTTTTATCCAAACCCGACATAAATGTTAAAAACCAATATTTGTTCAACTAGAGAAGTACATAAGCTACATTTTGGTATATAAAGTGTGACTATACGCAAAGTATGAGCAGAGTTATCGTTTGCCGAAAATTCACTCACGTACACGTTTGGTGCTCTGGGAGTCACGTGACATGATCACGTGATTTGAAATTTTGCCTCCAGTGTTTTTTTATGCCATACTACATATATGTGTAGTAAAGTTTGACATTTGCCAATTTTTTCGCCAATTTTCGATGTAACCCCCGTTTTCCGGAGCGCCCCCCTAAGGTACCGCTCAGCAACAAAACTCATGTTTGGCGCTCAACTCTTGCAATAAATAGCAATACCACTTTAATTGGATATGAAAGAGACATCAAAAAAACCTATTTACAATACAGTTCAGCACTTTAATGTGAATGTGTCAAATTTTATGACCATGTCGAATTTCCTATTCACACTAATTTTGTTTTTGACCTAGCTCAGCGAAACTTCAACCGCTTTTGATGATCTTGGTATCAATAGAAAGATCTCTCAAAAATCTAGACGTGATTGATCTTCGATTTTTCATTTTTATTTTTGATTTTGCAAAAAATTGATTTTTCAAAAATCAGTCGTGTTTGAGCGACTACAAAAAGTGCTGCGGGCCAAAATTTGAAAATCAAAAAACTTTCACGTCTGCATTTATATTCTTTCTTTCATTGTGCAAATTTTCAACTCAATCGCAAACGGCAGCTGGGACCCAGGTCCAAAAAAAGTAGTCGATTTCGCTACGCAAAAATGTAAGGTTTGCCCACACCTTTCACTTTTTCAAAAATTAGACCTTTCCTAGGACTGCATATTTCCGTTGAAAAAATTACAAAAAGCCATACTCAATTTTTTAAGAAATTAAATCAAAAATTTGACATTTTCGAAGATTTATCAGCTTTGTAGGTTTTTCATTTTGGATTTGCTATTTTCACGGCTAAATAACTCAGCAAAACTTCAACGTATTCTTAAGTTTAATACATCAATTTAAAGCTAAGAAACAGCATATTTCAATGATATGAGTAATCATTTTATATGGAAAACAAAAATTTTTTGCTACGGCTACAAATTTGTCCAAAAAATTTAAAATTTTTTTATCACAATATGCACATCAAATGAAAGCTATTTTCATTTTGAACAACTTTCCTTCAAGACATTATGGTCAAAAATGTCGCTGAAAAAAATTAAACGCCAAAGTCGGTTCCCCTGAGCGCCACCTTAAGGGGGCGCTCCGGGAATCGGGGGTTACATCGAAAATTGGCAAAATAGTTGGCAAATGTCAAACTTTACTATACATATATGTAGTATGGTACAAAAGAACACTGGAGGCAAAATTTCAAATCACGTGATTATGTCACGTGACTCCCAGAGCACCAAACGTGTATTTTGGGCAACTTTTCTTCAAGAATGATAGGTCATTTTGGCTGTTTTTAAAAAATACGGCCCAAATCCTTGATTCCCGGAGCGCCCCCTTAACTTTACCTGTGGGTAAGGTTAAAGTTTAACTTTACCTGTGGGTAAGGTTAAAGTTATAGTGGTGCGGGAAAAAAAAACCCTATTTTCAACTTTTCGGGTCGTCCTGTGCTCCACATAAATCGGATCCATTAATGCTCGGGATCAAGTGCAGTTGGGGGGGGAAAAATAGTGGACCTATTTTTTGGAGTAGAGCACCTTGAGGGAAGCATTTTTTGTAATAGAACCCCTATCCACAAATTTGGATTTTCTGAGCTATGACCCCTTGAAAATTGCATTTTCTGTGTTTTCGGAAGTGAACGTAGGCCAAAGTTCGAAGCCAAAAATGGCTATAATCTTTGTTTTTGGATAGTTTTGAGTGCGTTATGATGTTTTAAAGCATCGTCTAGGCTTAGTTGGCAGGATTCTCTAGGCTAAGCTGGCAGGATTTTTTCTTAAAATTTCGATTTTTTATTGCCTAAGCCTGAGCCTAAGCCTAAGCCTGAACCTAAGCCTGAGCCTAAGCCTGATACTAAGCCTAAGCCTAAGCCCCATACTAAGCCTAAGGCCTAAGCCTAAGCCTAAGCCCAAGCCTAAATTAAGGTTAAGTTTGAATTTGGTCAAAAATTGGACGTTTCTGGCGAATTTGGCCAATTTTTTGGCAGGAACCCGGTCAAAGAGCCTTTGTTTTGATTCTAAAAAATTGTAAACAATCTGACACCATTTAGACACGATTAGAACGGAAAAAACAAGGGCTTCGGAAAAAAATTGCGAAAACGTCCCTCACTGAGGGTTCAGATTGCGGGGGATCATATCTCAAAAAATCCAAAAAATGAAATAGGGGTTCTTGAAGCAAAAATGCTTCCCCCAAGGTGCTCTACTCAAAAAAATAGGTCCACTATTTTTCCCCCCCCAACTGCATTTAACCCAATGCTCGTGGCTGTTATAACGGCCATCTTTCGCCTAACTGTTGCACTAATAAAATGGATTGTAACCACTCACGTTTCTGAGTAATGAGTCTCGAAACCTCCGGGAAAAAAAACCCTATGCGGGAAAAAAACCCTAATGCGGGGAAAAAAAACCCTATCACTTTTTCTGGTTGTTCTATTAGCAGGGAATATAAACACAATTTCATCGTGTTCTACAACTCTTAAGGCCGATTCACACGGTGCGTTTTTCCCGCTGCGATTTCGAGCCAAAACGCAAGCCGCAGGGTGTCGCAACTGAAACGCACCGTCTGAACAAACTTTGCGGCCTCAGTGCGTCTCGCATGCCAGTTTGCTGCGTCTTTACTGTTTCAAAAAGATGACAAATTGCTAAGCGAAAATTGTTTAAACCAACACATCCGTAGCATCAAAACGCAATGAAATCGCAGGTCGAATTGCAGTCTGGCGTTTAAAACGCTGCGGCAAATTCAAGACGCAGGCATTCCGCACTAAAAACGCTGCGTCTGTTCAGACATTGCGTTTTGGTTGCGGCAAGCTGCGTTTTGCCACAGCGGCAAAAACGCTGCGGCAAAATCGCAGTAAAATCGCAGCGTGTGAATCGGCCTTTAGGCTGCAGTATGGACTAAAAAAACCGTTTCTGCGACATCCATGTGACTCACAATGATTCTTCAAAAATCGACCCGTTTTGGCAGAAATGACTTCTGCCCAAATAGGCATTTTTTCCGTATTTAAAAGCATTAAAAACAGATTTTTGCGCTTATTACGTGAGAAACAGCGGACAAACACCGCCCGCGTCTATCATTCTTGGATTTAATTGGTACGCAGCAGCTAAAACCTAAATATTGCAAAAAATGCCAAATTTTGGTGAAACATCATCAAAACAGGTTTCGTAATGGGTGTCGGGGTATGGCCCAAAATGACAAAAAACGACGTTTTGCGGCCAAATAAACGGTTTTAAAGAACTCTACGCATGTTGTTAGCCCAGATGAACTAACTTTAGTAGCAACAATGGGTGAGTTTAGCAAGAAAATGCCGCCAAACAAAATAGGTTTTTTTTTCCCCGCAATAGGGTTTTTTTTCCCGCACAAACTTTGACCAGTCACTGGTCAACCACAGCGTTTTTCACGGTTTTCGAGCTTCAGAAGTATAGAGGAAAGGTAACTCTCTTGAAAAATGCAAACGGCGTTGGTCAAAAGTGTTTTTGTGAAAAATTATGACAAGTCAAAAATTTGGAAAATTTTGTCACTTTGGAATTTTTCAACATGCAAAATTTTGAAATTTTATAAAAAACGCTACAGGCCTCAAAACTGCACAGAAATTGGTGTGGTAAGTCAGTTTGGGATGCGCTTTCCACCTGCATACTCAAAAAGGTCCTATGTCGTGAGGTTCGGCCAGGAAGCACTAGGGTTTTTTTCCCCGCAAAACGCGTAGGGTTTTTTTCCCCGCACCACTATAAACTGCGGGTAAGGTTAAAGTTTAACTTTACCTGTGGGTAAGGTTAAAGTTTAACTTTACCTGTGGGTAAGGTTAAAGTTAAACTGTGGGTAAGGTTAAAGTTAAAAGTCAACTGCGGGTAAGGCTACAGTTTGACTATGGGTAAGGATAAAAGTTTAACTGTGGGTAAGGTAAAAGTTTACTTCAACTGACTGAGGCTGATGGAAAAGTTTAAATTTAGCTATAAGTGATGGTGAGCTTTATCATTTTTTTTAAATGTGTACGTAATTTTTTACAAATTTTGTTTGTAACTAGGCGTTTGTGTGTTTTTCCAGTATTTGTCTTAGTTTTCGAGATTCGTCCAGTTTATATATAGTGTTTTCCTTTCTTTGCAATCACTTGAATTTATGGTCCGCCAAAGCTGTAGTTTGTGTAGCATTGCAAAAAATTATATATCTGTTGTTTTTACACGATGCGTATATATATCCAAAAGTGGGATATAAAGCCCTTAGATGCGGTGCTCATCTCCGTTACAGAGCCCTGGAACGTCAGGGGAGCCACATCTACAATGACTATATACATCCATGGAGGGGGGAGGGCAACCCATGTCTCATACCCATACCCATATGAAATGGGGGGCGACCAAATAAGGGGCGCCCCCCAGCCCCCCCCCCTCCTTACTAAAAATATGCCAGGGGCCCAAATCGCTGAGGGGGGGCAAAACCGCCGAGGTGAGGACCCTGCGGTCCCCCGGGCCCCGGCTGGCTACGCCACTTTTTGTTCATTAGCCCACCCTATCGCTGGTGCACTGCATAGTTCTCTAAGCAAGATTTATTTATAAAGCATTTGGGGGGATAATATACAGTAGCGTAGCCAGGATCAAGTTGAGGGAGCGGCCAACGTGCCTGTTTGCCCGAAACTTTTCCGAAGTTTGTCTGCGGGGGGCGGGGGAGGGGTGCAACAGTTACCCCAACATTTTTTATCCGAGGGGGGGCAAATCGCTGAGGGGGGGGGGGAAAACCGCGGAGGGGGGGAAACCGCTGAGGAAGGCCCTGGCCATACGTGGGCATGTGGCCGAATCTGGGGGGAGGGTGAGCCACCGGGGCTTGGGGTGCGGAGCAACTTTTCCGCCCATTTTTGCTCCGTGAGCCACCATTTTACCTTCGTGAGCCACTAATTTTGCCGTCGTGAGTACCTCGAAAGCATTCTGGGGGGGGGGGGGGGTGACGGTGAGGCGTCTGGGGGGGGGGGGGTGACGATGCCTTCTGGGGGGGGGGGGAGGTGAAACCCCCCCCCAACCCCCCCCCCCACGCCCATGTATGGACCTGCCCCCCCCCCATGGCTACGCCGCTGATAATATACACTCATGCATTTGCTGTCACGAAAGGCACAAGGAAGGAAAAGTGAGTTACAGATTTGCCGCTTGCAGGGGCCTGGGGTAACCACCTTCAGTAAAAAATTACAGAAAATTTTGATTTTTAGGCCAAATTTTGTCAATCGGGGACGTATATCGGGAATTTTTTCTATATATACACATTTTAAAAAAATTGGTAAAGCTCACCCTCATCCATAGCTAAATTTAAACTTTTCCTTCAGCCTCAGTTGAAGTAAACATTAACCTACCCCACAGTTAAACTTGCAATTTTAACCGTAACCACAGTAAACTTTAACTTTGACCTTACCCGCAGTGTAACTTTAACTTAACTTTAACCTTACCCATAGTCAAACTTCAACTTTAACCTTACCCGCAGTTTAACTTTTAACTTTAACTTTACCCACAGTTAATCTTTAACTTTAACTGTACTGTACCCACAGTTAAAATTTAACTTTAACCTTACCCACAATTTAACTTTAACCTTACCCACAGTTTAACTTTAACCTTACCCACAGGTAGAGTTAAACTTTAACCTTACCCACAGGTAAAGTTAAACTTTAACCTTACCCACAGGTAAAGTTAAACTTTAACCTTACCCACAGTTTAACTTTAACCTTACCCACAGGTAAAGTTAAACTTTAACCTTACCCACAGGTAAAGTTAAACTTTAACCTTACCCACAGGTAAAGTTAAACTTTAACCTTACCCACAGTTTAACTTTAACCTTACCCACAGGTAAAGTTAAACTTTAACCTTACCCACAGTTTAACTTTAACCTTACCCACAGGTAAAGTTAAACTTTAACCTTACCCACAGTTTAACTTTAACCTTACCCACAGGTAAAAGTAAACTTTAACCTTACCCACAGGTAAAGTTAAACTTTAACCTTACCCATAGTTAAATTTTAACCTTACCCTTTGGTAAAATTTTGAGAATACAACTTTACCTTCACCTTACCTGTGGGTAAAGTTAGCCTAACTTTACCTGCAGGTAATTTTGAGAATACGGTCCCTGAAGAAATTGTCAACAAGGGTCCCCCCTTTGGTTTTTATCGCCCGGCCTAAAAAAATTTCTGATACGTCTCCAATTGACCAAATTTGGCCTACACACTGTCTGGTGTGACGGTATATACCGATACATCTTTTGTTTTAATTTATCTGTCAGAAAAAATTTCTGATACGTCTCCAGTATTCGGTCTAAAAATTGGAAAAATCTTTTTTCTTGGGGCTGCCATGCTGTCAACCCCAAACGCCTGCAACTTTGGGGTTTAGTATCTTGCGTTTGTAAACGTCCGGCCTAAAAAAATTTCTGATACGTCTCCAATCGACCAAATTTAGCCTAAAAATACAAAAATTCTCAATGTTTTCCTGGGGGCTCCCGCCCCCAGACCCCTGCTGTTCCGTGGTTTATTATTCCTTGTTATTATATTTCATCAAAGCTTATGCATGTCTACAGGAGTAGATTATGCTGCATTTACTTGTGTAATACACTGTCTGATGTGACGTCAGACCAGGGTTTTTTTTTTAGTCAAAAATGGCGTCATTTGCAGAAATGAAACTTGAAAATGACGTTCAGAAAATAAAAATGACGAAGCTTTGACGAAAGGTTTTGAGCAAATATTGACGTTGATTTGACCAAATTCGGCCTAAAAATTGAAAAAATCTCCAATTTTTTCTGGGGGCTGTCGCCCCCAGACCCCTGCAACTTACTGACTTACTCGTCTTTCTTATTAATTTTCATTAAAGCCTCTGCATGTGTACACGAGTACATTTATATACCTATTTAGTGCACTGCACTACTAGTGCACTATCTCATGTGACGTTCTGCTTCTGACGTGATTTGCATTTATATAATTTCTCGGCTCGAAAAAATTTCTGAGACGGCTTCATTTGACCAAGTTTGGTCTAAAAAGTGAAAATTTCTCTAATTTTGTTTTTGAGGGTTGTCGCTCTTAGACCCCTGCATTCTTGTGGCGTAATGTTTTGGGTATTATGAGCTCAAATGTTAAATCTGGTGTTTTCGGTCGGCCACAAATAGTATAATGTTCGCACAATATGCGCTGTTATCGGCAAATTTTTGTGTTAAATTCTGGGGTTTTTGCTGGGCCAAACGTTAGCATTGGCGAAAATTTTTGAGAGGCTGCTCAAACTTTGTTTAGTTTGTTTTGAAAATTTTTTTATAGCTCTCCAATTCACTAAATTATGTAACAAATTAAAAAAATTTTCCTATGCGTCCCCAATAATTGACCGTTTTTTGCCATTAAACGCAAACAAATTCCTTATGACTACATTTACACACATCTTCAATTATGATTCAAGTAACACAGTCTTGCAGCCAAGTATTATAATATTATGTTTTTGTTGTTCAATTTTGCAGTATCTGTACTAAAAACTGTCACAGATCGGTGAGAACATTTCGATCCGTCAAATGTTTCGGAATAAATCAAAACAGTTTCAGCTTCGCCGTGGGAGTTGCTACATACAGTGCCAATCCCAGCAACTTTGTCAAAGCTTCCTGGCGAAAAAACCCAGGTTTAAATTGCAGAAAAGTGCATTTAAAGCATTATTACAAAGTGACAGGAAGGGGGCAGCCCATCAAGGCAGACCTGACGCTTTGTAACGGAGATGAGCACCGTATCTGAGTGCGGACACGCCAAAGGATAGTTATCTATCCGCGAGTTACCTTTACCTTTCCCTTTTTTGTTACAAAAAATCGAAAGGTCATGCTCTCTCAGAATTTTTTTTACTTTAAATTTGACCGAAATCTTCGGCACATAGACGTACAAGGGGTCAGGGGGCAAGCTCCCCCCAGTTTTGGGATTCCGGGACAAGCAAATCTAAAGTTTAAAGTTAAGGGTGCCAGAAAACTCCTCAAAGTTAAAAAAGGTGCCAGAAAACTAAAAATTTGCCCCAGATTGCTTTAAAAATGAGCAAAAAGCTAAAAAATTGCGAAAAATACAAATTTTACAAAAAATTCCCATTTTTAGGCCGTTATGAGTTCAAGTCCCCAATATGTCGGACAAGACCCCCTAAAATTTTGAAAAATCCGGAAAAAGCCCTCCACCGGACTGAGATTACATGTATATACGTACAAGCATACATGTACAAAAAGCACAAAAACTTTGGGTCAGACCCCTCCCCCTCCCCCTGGTGGGACCCTTCCCTCCCATCGGTCTACTTAATTTTGACCCCCTTGTCAAAAAACAGCAATTTAGTAATTTGCATCTTTTCTTGGCCAAAAAACACAGATTTCAACAAATTTTGGCTAAAATTAGGTAAAAAAACCGCTTAAATTTCATAAAAATGTAAGATAACGCTAACTAGCAATATTGCTGCAGTGCAACGGTACTGTAAAGCCATAATCTAATTTTGACGAACGAAAAATAAAAATGACGACAGGAATTTAAAAATGACGCCAGAATGATGAAATCCGATTTTGAAAAAAAACCCCTGCGTCAGACGATCCCATCTTTTGTTTAAATTTTCCTTTGTGATACGTATTCGGTGGCCCAAATTCGGCCTAAAAATTAAAAAATCCCCAATTTTTTCCTGTGGACTGCCGCCCCCAGAACCCTGCAAGCCTATGGCTCAATGGTCTTGCGGTTACCATGCGCGTGTGAGTACTGAAATCGCGAAAAACTTCACTTCAACTTCAAAATTGCTATCACTGAGTGAGTAAAAAAAGTTGACAAGGTGCGACCCCCCCTTTCCAAAATCCTGGCTACGCCCCTGGTAGGAAGCGAATTAGAATCGAAAATAATTCCCCCCCCCCGCTTCAGTCTTACCGGTTGTTTTATTAGCAGTGAGTATAATATATTCGATTTCATCGTGTTCTACAACTCTTTTGCTGTAGTATCGACTAAAAAACCGTTTCTCCGACACCCATGTGACTCACAATGTTTCTTCAAAAATCGACCCTTTTTGGCAGAAATGACTTCAGTTCTGCCCGAATACGCATTTTTTTAGTATTTAAAACATTAAAAACAGATTTTTGCGCTGATTATATACATATACATATTACTTATAATATACATATTACTGAGGTTAAACACCTTATTACTTATCTTTATGTACTTCCTCACTATCCTATCTCCGTTCCTATCACTTTAAATTTGAAACGGTGGACAAAAAACACCGTCCGCGTCTACCTTTGGATTTAAGTGGTACGCAGCAACTAAAGCTTAAATATTCCAAAAATTGCCAATTTTTGGTGAAACATCACCAAAACAGGTTTCGTAAGTAGTGTCGGAGAATGGGTCAAAACTACAAAAAACGACGTTTTGCAGCCCAGATGAATCAACTTTTGTAGCTAGCAACAGTTGGTGAATTTAGTAAAAAATTGTCGCCAAACAAAGGGGTTTTAACAAAACAAACAAATAGGGTTTTTCCCGCACAAACTTTGAACAGTCACAGGTCAACCATAACGTTTTTTCGTCGTTTTTCAGCTTTAGAAGTGTAGAGGAAAGGTAAACTTTTTTGAAACATGCAAACGGCGTAGGCCAAAAATTTTGTCACTGAAATTTTTCAACATGCAAAATTTTGATATTTTATAAAAAATGCTACAGGCCTCAAAACTGCACAAAAATTGGTGTGGTAAGTCAGTTTGGGATGCGCTTTGTACCTACGTACTTAAAAAGTGCCTATGTCTAAAGGTTCGGCCAGGAAGTTCTAGGGTTTTTTCCCCGCAAAACGCGTAGGTTTTTTTTCCCGCACCACTATAATACCTGTTGGGGCTGAAAATTGGTAATGTTTTGACATGTTTAAAAACCCCAGGCATGGTCCCCACTTTTTTAATAACTGGTCAATTTATATACTGAGAAAATAGCTGAAAAGCAAACTTACAGAAAATGTAAGATATTTTCTTGTAATTATTAAAGACCTACAACCACGCCCACAGGTTATGTTTCTAAAAAAATGAGAGAATATGAAATATATAATATATATAAATAAATATATAATAAATAAAATATAAATATATAAATATGTAAAATAAAATATACCTAGACAAGAATTTGGTGATGTTTCAGAGCAGGTGGCGGCGGCGGTTTTAGAGATGGAGGCGGCCGCCCGTTGGCAACTGCAGTCGCAGCTTCTGATCGCCATCAAGACCAACAGAGTGGACACTGTCCGGCACATCATCGGGGAATTCGGGCTGGATGTGGACGAGCCGCTGGGCCTGGGACCCAATCGGAAGTCGCCAGTCAGTCTGGCCATTGAGGCCGGCCAGCTGGACATGCTGGCCTGTCTGCTGGAGCTGGGCAGTGGTGTGAACGGGACGGACGCAGACGGCCTGACGCCACTCCATGTGGCCGTTAGAGAGCAACAGGGCGACATGGTGCGTATGTTGCTGGCCCAGCGCGCCTTGCCCAATCTTCCCACGCCCACTGGCGTCACACCACTGCATCTGGCCGTTGGCAGTGGCAACCTGGCGCTGGTCAAACAGCTGGTGCACGCGGGCGCTAGCGTCCAGGCCACTGACGCGCGTGACTGCAGTGTTCTGATGCTGGCCGCCTGTCGGGGCTCGGACGGGCTGCTGAAATATTTGCTGGCCAAGGGAGCTCGTCTGGACGGCTGCGACGCGGACGGACACTGTGTTGCTCACTTTTTCAATCGACTCAGCCTCGAAACGGTGCTGCTACTGCTGCGTCACGCTCGCCTACAGGGCATTTCGCGTCAGCTGGTGAACCAGAAAACTCGCCAGGGTCACACTCCACTCCATATTCTGGCCTCGGCCGGCCTGAGCAAAAGGCCGGCCGGCCTGGCCGTGCTGCGTTTACTGCTGGACGAAGAGGGCGTGCAGCTCGATAGCCGAGACTGTCTGGGCCGCACAGCACTGCACCTGGCCACTGCGGGCGGCTGGCCAGAGGCTGTGGCCAGTTTGGCCGGTGCCGGGGCCGGCCTGGGCCTCCGCGACCAACTGGGCCAGACGCCCTTTCGTCAGGCTTGTCGGCGGCGCGATCGCCCCATGATAGTAGAGCTGGTCCAGGCGGGGGCTTTGTTCTACGTCCCGGACGACTTTGATTGGCTGTGGGCTGAGGAGCGCTCCCAGGATTTACACGGGCCGAGCCTGACGTTTGCTCGATCTCTGGCCAGCAATTTGCCGTATTCTCTTCAGTTTTGGTGCCGCCACGCTGTGCGCACACACTGTGGACTCCCCATTAAACTGCCGCCCCTTCTCGTTCCCAGGGATTTGAGAGACTACTTGACGGCAGCTCACAATCGGCTTTCGCTGCTTACGCCTCAGTTTGATGACAACTAAATCGTCTTGAGTTTTCTGCCCAAGGGCTGGTCCCTGTCTTATTATTATTATTATCTGATTATTGCATTTAAGAGTTTCAAGCTGATATTATTTCAGGACGGGTTTGGTTGGAAAATGTGCTCCGGTGAACTTCAATGCTTTGTTGCATCTTTACTCTTTTCACAACATGTTAATGCTCCATCTTGACCTTTGATAAAGAGACATTGTATACATATATATAATGTAAGCAAAACTGGGGGGGGGGATCCGCTCCTCATACGTATGTAATATGTATACATATGTATATATATGTTGCTAACTCTGACAAAATATTCTATATACACTGTTTTATCCTGTATATATAGACAGTTTCACATAAATATCAACGGAAAAGTTGCCTAATAAAAATGAAAAATTATGTCGCCTAATAAAAATGAAAAATTACATATATGTATATGCGATTATACTGACAAATTTTACCTCTGTTTTATCTTAGCTTCGATTTTTTTCACAGCTGTTTTAACGAATTTTTAATTGCAACTGTGTCTCCTACTCCGTGGTGTTGTTTTTATCGTCGTTTATGTTAATTTGTGACTATTAATCAATGAAGCATCAAAAAAATTGTTTTAAAATTAATGTTGTTCGCTGTCTCTGTATCATGGTGACTTGATGCCACTCACCATTATTACTGTACAGTGATTGGGTTGCTGATAATTGGCGAAGCAGCAAACATGGGCAACCGCATACATATATATATATATATATATATATATATAATTGGGTCACAATTTTGGGGGGCTCTCCGGCAAATCTTGGCTAACATGCCCCCTTGATCGACCAAAAATACTCTGAATTTTGCGAAATTTTTGCAAAGAAGTGCCGTGTTTACAAAAGTTTCGGGACCCTCCCCCAGCCCTTCTATTTGGGGGGGGGGGGGGAGTGTACGATCCCCTCCATCATATATACGTGTTAGTATGGGCAGCCTTTTGTTCGGATTACCATTATAAAGTGTGCTCAGTATGAAGTCTTAAATATGATTTGTGTATTGATATGTGTAGATTTCAACAGTTTTGGGTGAAGGTTGTTGTCTTGATTTTTATAGATGTTTTGTCTTCACAAACTTGGATTTTGCGCCACCGTTCTGGATCAGACATATATCTGCAAAGAGTATATACAGCAAGTAGTCGCAGAATTCATGCCACTAAAGTAAGGAAGTGGTGCAACATTTTTGTCAGACTTTAGATATTTTTAGCGAAGAAAATAGCGTAAAGTCCAAAGAACCGATAGTTAATTTTTTATTGAGTATTTTTTAAAATTCGCGCAGATAAAAATGTAAAAAGTGAGGGGGACGCTTGGGCTTAGGGCCATACATGTACACGGGGTCTCGGTTTGGGGGGGGCTTGTCCCGAAATTTTCGACATTTTAGGGGGGCTTGTCCCAAAATTTTCGACATTTTAGGGGGGCTTGTCCCGATATTTTGTCCCAAAAACGCGAAAATTTCCAATTTTTGGCTAAAAATGGGAAATTTTTGCGAAATTCCTATATTTTTAGCGATATTTTCGTTTTTTTGGTCATTTTTGAAGCATTTTACGGCGATTTGAAGCGATTTTGGGGTTTCAGAGAGGGGGGCTTGTCCCGACTGGTCAAATCTGAGGGGGGCTTGTCCCGGAATTTCAAATCGGGGGGGGGGGTCTTGCCCCCCCCCCCCCAGACCCCCCCCATGTACATCTGTGCTTAGGGCTATTTCGCGTTGCGCATTGGACGCAAGCCCCAAATAGCGAGAGTGTCATACTCTCCTTTTAATATGTACTCGTGATTATATACATCATATTTAGTATATATTGACGAATCTAGACCATTTTGATATTAAAATATATAACCATCTCTCAGGCTGCAATTTTGCTGTTATTTCCATATTTGGTGATGGTACTTACTACTTGTGTATTTAACTTTTGTTTCTTTAAGCCCGGTTCATACTTGTCCTTAAGGACGTAAGGACAGGGACAAGGACAAATTTCTATCAGCTGCAGTGACGAATTTACCAAAGCATTTGGGCTATTTTTTTGCATGCGATCTGGATGTGACCCAGACTTGCCTCAAGGGAAACATCAACTCAATTGGCCAGGTAGTTTTCTTGGAATCGCTTAGGGACAAAACGATAGGGACAAGGACAAGGACGAGTATGAACCGGGCTTTAGTTGTTAGTTTTAAGAATTACCCGTGTGCATTTTGCTTTAAACGATAGATACTGTGCTATTTTTGGACGCGTATCATTTTTTCTGTTACGACATTATTTTGATTCATTGTTTATGAGGTTGTGGCATGAATCTTAATGCGAAAGCCTAGAAACTTTTTTTTTCGTTTTTTTCTTTAACTTGGTATTACAACTTCAAATTTGTTTTTTTAGCCTTTTCTGTTTTCAGACCTTGGCAGTTTAGTTTCGTTGACATCGACAATTTTCAACACGACTAACAGATTTTGAAAATGTGGTGCTAAGTGTGTTTTTTTTCTCAAGTTTCTATTTCGCAGGCCACTTCCTAAAATGCATTATGGAGAGATAAATTTATTGATTAGATGTGTTTATTGTTAAGATTTATTTATTTGATAAGTTTTCTGAAAGTTAACGTACAGCGAGTAACTTTTTTGCGTTGCTTTTTTGGCAAAACTAATTTTAACTCAAAGTCTTGGGAATTGGCCCTATGGCTTTTCTTTGACTGTTGTTTGTCGTTGGATATTTTTTATCTTTAGTATTCGTGTGCGGCTGTTTTATTTTGTAGTACATGTAAAAATTTGTGTAATAAATTCTTTCTGACTTGTATGTGTTTTTTTAAGTTGCGATTCATACTTACAACCGTATGTCCTTTCAACCGCAATATAGCGAATAATCAGGTCAATAAGTGTGTGGATGATGTAATTTGTAATCTATTTTAGTACTGAAGTACCTAGCTTTTGTGAACCAGTCACAGACGTAGTTTGGTGAAACAAAGAAAAACACCCCTGCGCAAAATTTGAATCTATGTGCTAGCTAACACCCGTCTAGGGTCTAGCCGTATTGAGCCTAGTCAGAGGTCCTGGAACACGAAGAAAAAAGAATCGGGACTGTAAATCTTATATAGATTAATCAAAGGTTTTAGCGTGAAAGTGAACAACTTAGCTAAGGATCGTACTTCTAGAAATCAGTAAATGTTCGTTAGTTGTGAGTGTGTGTACATTTGTTTAAAAGCAGGCATGTTTGGAAAATAACGATTTTGGAAATTCGAAGAGCATTAAACTTCAATTTTCAATCTCTGGGCTTATTCCTTTACCGGATTAAAGGGTTAATTATAATTGGACTAAACGGCTTAAAAATTAATTCCAAAACCTCCGGATTACCGTATTACCTCGAATAAAGCCCCTGGGGTTTTATTGTTTCGTGAAACGTTTACCTGGGGCTTTATTCAAGGCTGGGGCTTTATTCAAGGCTGGGGCTTTATTGTTTCGTGAAAGGCTTACCTGGGGCTTTATTCAAGGCTAGGATTTTATTTTTTGTCTGGGTTCCAAAGGTGTCGTTTCTAAACTTTTGGTTTCTTCTAGTGTCCAACAGATCTCATAAAGCTCAAATGCTACGTATGTACTTTCCAAACTGTAGGATTAACGTTTAAAATAAAATCGGTATCTCAACCCCAGTAGGACCCAAACTTCCGTACGGGTAAATCACTAGCTGCCTGACAAAATTTCTTGCGTTATGACTAGAAAGATTTTCACTAAGGTGGCCTCGCTGCTCTCCCACCCACCATTCACGTAGTAACTTGACAAAACTCTAAGGGTGGATTTCACAAAAGTGGTTTTACACGTGCGTTTTTATATGATTTGCACATAATTTCAATACGAAATATCGCCCGATTCGTTACGAATTTTGTAGATTTCCTTAAACCATGGTTTTAACATAGCTCAGCTAAAATTTCTGCAAAACAGAGACCTGGGCCCCGTTTCAATAAATTCACAGGCCCACAATTGTGAGATTTGTTAGTGCGAAATCAGGTGATTTCGCAGCCAAATTTGTCACAATTGTGCGCCTGTGAATTTATTGAAACAGGCCCCTGATGTGCCCTGAGGGGGGCGCGTAAAAAGACTAATTAGTATCATCAAGAGTACATAATAGCGTCTCACACTATATAGAAAATGAGTGAGACACTCTCCAGTCTGCCTGTGTTCTACAACAGGCAAATGCGCTGGTCGTTTTCAGGCTACATATTGACATTCTGTGCAACATGTGGCTGGCCAATCAGCGTGTAGATTATCTGCGTAACACTCTTCCCTATCCTAGCTAATCGGCCCGGACGATGCTCCGGTCGAAATAGCGCTTTTACGCCTTGATTTCAGGGGGGGACCCCCGTCTGAAAACCGGGAAGTGTAGTGATTTCAGGGGGAAGGGTGATCATTTCAGCACACTGCCAGCTGAAATCAGTTGTGTCTTGATTTCAGGGGGGGTAACCCCTGGTTTCAGCACGTTGCCAGCATGGTGAGCGTGAGCTGGTGCTGTCTTGATTTTAGGGGGGGTACCCCCCCTCGTTTCAGCACACCACCAGCTCACCATCAAGACACCACCGTTTTCGAGCTGGCAGTGTGCTCAAACGAGGGGGAGGGGGGGTAACCCCTCCTGAAATCAAGACACTTCCCGGTTTAGCGAGGGGGTTCCCCCTGAAGTCAAGACATGTCATGATTCGAGGAGGTACCCCCCCCCCCCCCTGAAATCTAGGCGTAAAAGCGCTGCTTCGGCCGGAGCATCGTCCAGGCCGGTTAACTAGGATAGGGAAGACTGTCGTACTCTTCCCTATTATGTACTCTTAATATAGTTCACATAGAGTCTATGTAATATACGCGCCCATGAGGTATTATATTAAGACAGTACGTCTTTTGAAGTTTTTTTAAGGATTTAAAAATTTTTGAGAAGGACAAGGTAAATCTGACAACAAAACTAATAGCACACTGAAATCCACAGCATAGGGGCTTATATTCACATAGGGGTTTTTCCCTCCCAGCCGAGCCAAAACCGCAGAAGCCTAGAACATCTTTTTGCTAATGCCTCTATTCCCAACCGAATTGAATTAAAAACCACAAAAAATGCCCCGCCAATGTTTATTTCTTAAGATTTGCGATCGTGGAAAAGAAAAGAAGGAAAAATCCGAGTTTGCGGGATGTGATTTTTTATACATATCTCGGGTAATATTCAACCGATTTGGCTGAAATTTGGCTAGCATGTACGTACACACACTAAATAAAACAGATATGCCTGCATGTATTTAATTTTGAAATTCCGCAATGTGGTGAGCGAGTCCTATTCTAGAGTTACGCGTTATCGCGCCAACCCTGATAAGGCATTTATTTTGTAGATAAAGCAACTATGAGCGTTTTCTCATCCCCAAATTAAATAAAGTACTACCATATACTCGTCCTATTCTGAGTATATTTAGTCTGGAGTGGCTTATAGTACCAAAAATACCTACTCTTGGTCTTATGCAATCATATTCCGCCCCAAGGCGAAATAAAAAATAAGGTAATATTTTACTTACCACGAATTGTAACGGGTAAATTTAATGGTCGAATCGTAATAAGTCGGCGCTCGCCACAAACCATACAACACAACGCAACAAAAAACATTTATTAATTTAAAAAAACTTATGAGTATAAATAGCGCTCGCGTCGCGTTCAAGCCGCTGGATGTTTTGTACGCACGCAGGTGGGGCTTTATTCGAGGACGTTTTGATTAAAGCCCCGGGGCTTTATTCGAGGACGTTTTGAATAAAGCCCCAGGGGCTTTATTCAAGGCTGGGGTTTTATTTTTTCGTGAACTCCTTCCCTGGGGCTTTATTCAAGGCTGGGGCTTTATTCAAGGCTGGGGCTTTATTCGAGGTAATACGGTAAACAGACTTTACTTCTAGCGCGCTGCTTTTTAATCGGACTAAACGGGCTTAACTATGCACGCTAATAGCGTGCATAGTTAAGTTCGTTTAGTCCAGTGGTAGTTTTTAGAGATCGGCCGCTAAGCCAAGTGTCGGCCCGCGGCCCGCCACCGGCCCCGGGCCGCGTGGCAGCGGGCCGCCCCGGGGCCGTTGCAGTCGGCCCGGTCGACCCGGCCGGCCCGGTCAGCCCCAGCCGGCCCACTGTTTGCCGGGAATCGGCCCGGGACCGGCCCGGTCGGCCCGGTGGGCCCTGGTTGGCTAATGGCTTGATCAGTAATAAAGACTGCTAAAGTCCAAGAACGACTGCAGCACACTAATAATTTACTTACAACTTGCGGCTATTCTATAGCACGTGCACAGTTGGCCTTAGTTTAAAGTCAGCCAAAAGCCACTTCTATAGTACGTGCACAGTTGGATTTTACTACGAAATAGGCTAATACCATACCATCTTCTATAGCACGTGCACAGTTCAATATTTAAGAAATCTTGTCGGTTTTCAACACGAAAGCCATCTCAATGCATCGTTTTTATGTGTCAGCGGTGGCAAAGAGACAGCTTTTTTGTTTTCTCATCTTAATTAATACATAGAAAATACAAACAACATTACAAAGGATAATAGCAACGAATTTCGGCAAGTCCATAAAAAAAGTTTGATTGTGGAGCCCTTGCCACCAAAACTCGACCAAGTTAGCAGGGAGCATTATTCTGAGCACAGCTGTAGAATGAATCAATGAATAGCAGATGCCGAACGGAAAGCAAAAAAACTGAAACTTGTATCAGTTTTGTTGTAGCTGGGGTGCACCCCACACCACCAAATAAACCAATATATAAACTTAAGTCTCCGCTTAGGCGTTTACAAAAAGCTTCAACTGCATTGTTGCAGCGCACATGAGTTAACTTATAAATTTAAGCCTGAGATACATAATTTTAACATATAATATTTATTTTAATGTTTTCTTGCACTGTAAACTAAAAAATTTATGCAACTGTCTCATACACTGTTTCGTATTAGCATAGTATGTCCATTCCTTGGATTTTATGCTGGTAATTATTTGATTTTGTCTTTTGGTAATAAATCAATCAATCAATCAATCATAAGTATAGACAACCCGCCGTTGGTTTTACATAGTTCCCGTTCACAGCACTTGCTTTTAAATACATTCCTATTAAACTGAAGACAAAGCTCGCTAGTTGCCGTAAAGACCAGTTGCTCCACGGGGGTTTGTTTGTGACGTCCATCATTTGATTGGTTCGAGGCTGAAGCTCCACCCCGCGGCACGGTCGGCCCGGTAGCGGGCCGCGGGTCGCAGTGCAGCCGGGCCGGGCTGAGCGTCGCGGCCCGGCCCGGTCGGCCCGCGGCCCGCCACCGGCCCCGGCCATGCAGTTGAAACATGAAACAACATGAACATATGAAACATATGAAAGTTGCAACATGCAGTTGAAACTTCAACAATCTCTGGGCTTATTCCTTTACCGGACTAAAGGGTTAATTATAATCGGACTAAACGGCTTAAAAATTAAGCTTAAAATTCCAAAACCTCCGGATTAAACAGACTTTACTTCTAGCGCGCTGCTTTTTAATCGGACTAAACGGGCTTAACTATGCACGCTAATAGCGTGCATAGTTAAGTTCGTTTAGTCCAGTGGTAGTTTTGGAACGGGGTCAGACTAAAATTAAGCCGCTGACTTATTTTAACTCATTTAGTCCGATTTGTCATTCCACAACCTCGGACTGAAATAAGTCCAGTCCGTTTAATCCGGTAAAGGAATACGTAGGCCCTCAGTAATGTGATTTTGACCATTAACTGCGAATTGATCCTTTTTTGTGAGAATATCAGCGATAGCTAATACTTTTCTACATAACATAGTTGACCTACGTCAATCGTATCCGCTGATGAACATGCAGTTGAAACTTCAACACTGCGTAGAGTTGGTTTCAAAACAATAGTTCCTTCCCTGGTAGTTCCAGTATGTGAGCAACATTGGTCTGATCTGCCATAACAGTTTCATCTAGGTATGGGTGCCGGCCGGGTGGGAAATCCTGCAGGACTCAGATTTCTTTCAAAAAGCGCCAGCTGCCATGGCATCCGGCGATGTTAAAGTTACCTGACGAGTTTCACAGTTTCAGTTTCAGCTCCTTTTCCATTTCAGTTTCAGCTGTAGTTTCAGCTCTGGCAAAATTTTAGTTTCAGTTCTAGTTTCAGTTTCCGCTCACATCACTATATATTTGCCATCATAAGACAGCTTTCCGATGGAAACCGGGGCTGTATGCGATTACTCGTCAGGCTACCTCCTGCCGGCGATATCTTATTAATACTGAGTTAAGAGTATGACTTTTTAATGAAATTAATCAAGCCTGTCTGTAACAGTTTAATCAAAAATTTACTTCTTTGTGAAATTACTTTATTATTTAATTATGTCAAGTGACTATGTTTTATTTCACGCTTCCGAAATTCTTGAGGAATTAATATAATTACATGTTATCTAATTTCTGGAAAACTGAAGGTTTCTAACAAAGTTTCTATCTGAACGTTAATGTGGGCTTTTGGCTGAAAATGCATAAAAGAATGCCTAGAATGTTCAATAGACCTCCGTTTGTTCGTTATTTACATAGCCTCAGAAACTACATATATGTATTAACTCTTTCCTGTCCAGAGGATCACGTGGAATAGCACATGATGAACTACAAAATCTCGGGCTATAAAACTTGACTAGTTTATTCTAGTGTCCGGATGTTTGTACAGTTTTTTTGTGAAGTGTAATTCTTTGTATTCGTCAGGCATTTTTAGTCCCACTGCCACACAACTATACTGCAAATTTGACTCATCGTAAAAGTAGTATTTTCTTTATGGCCACATTATGAAATTCGACTGCAACTCGCTGTTGCTGTGTTTGATACTGCAGAATGAGGTAAATACATATTTTTAGGTACACCGTACACTACCTACATAAGCGATGGCGCAAATTTTTTACAAATTCTCAATTTTTCTCAAGGTTAAGGCCTGAGGGTCGATTCTGTACTTACAGCCGTAGATATTCATATCTATAGTTGGTGACCGCGTAAGCCGCCGGGCGGCCGGGCCGGCGGAGAAGTTCGGCCGGCCGGGCCCGCCGTGAGCGGCTGGCCGGCCGGTAAAAGCGGCTGATTTTTCCTGCCGCCGCCTCAGCGGCGGCAGGTCTTTATACTGCTTTTTCCTGCCGCCGCCTCAGCGGCGGCAGGCCTTTATACTGCTTTTTGGCATAAGCTGGCCACCAAGCAGTTTGCATGATTTACGTGTTTAAGTTTTTGTTTGTCGGGTGCTTATTTTTAAAAGTTGCCTACAGTTGGATAAAAACCGTAGTACAATTTTATTAATTTTAATTTTATTATTGTATAAGTTATGTATATATTGCTGTAAATGCAATTTTCATGTTTAGTAATAAATGAGGTAGGATTCTGAAGTTTTAAGCTTATGATGCCCCCTTGGCCATAATTTCAATGTGGTGTTGCGGTGTTGTCATTTTTTTAACAAAACATTTCCAGTATCTAATCCAAAACATAAATTTCTGGCTTAAATTTCAGTCAAAGAAAAGGCGACATGACGTCTGGCATAAAATCAACAATGAATTAAATAGTTTTGTGAAATAATTATTACTAATGAAATGAATTATTAACTAATGAATGAAGTAATAAAAAAATCGAGTGATAATAAATAAGTAATAATAAATCGAGTGATCGCTGTCAATGATTGCCATTGATTGACATTATCTTGGAATTCAAAACCTATATAATTCAATGAATGTAAGGGTCCATGTGCGGTTCTGGGCGGGGGAGACGGAGAGTATTTGTCAAATTGAGATTTTGAAACATTTTTGAAAAATACTACCAAGTTTTTGACAATTTTACGCGGCAGGGACAAACTTAGTGTAAGTACTGACTATTAACAGCTGAAAATTACTAAAAAAATTTGCATGAAACTGCTGCTTGTTGCCAAAAGCTTGGCAAAAGGCAGCTTGCATGATTTGCGTGTTATAAAATTTGCATGTCGGGGGTTTTGTTTTAAAAGTCTCTTATAAGTACATAATGACTGTTGAAGTTATTTTTTTCAAATAAAATGTCATGAAAATAACTTGATTAAAGTTTGTTTAAAATTTTTCAAATATATACACTTTAATTTGACATATTAATTTGATAACCTTTATGGTTTTATATTGTGGCCCCCTCTATATCTGAATTTAAATTCATAAATTCAACTTTTTATTTTGACAAAGCCTGTCACTACATACATGCCGAAAAGCAGCTTTCGTTAAATAGGGGGCTTGAAGACTATTTAAAAAATTTATTGAAATTTTTGTAAAAAATGTTTTTCAATAAAACCTTATTTAATCACTTTCAATTCTCGTTCATACATTTTGAAAATTTTATAATTCAATTGACTAAGCTAAAAACTTTTCTCACACTATATTTTGTCGGCCCCCTTGGAAACAACGCTGTATTTCATAATAAAATGTACCTAGTTAGGCCTACTGCTGAAGGATTTTTAGGGTGGAGTTCGCAGTCGGGTCTGGTTCGGTAGAAAGATTTGAAAGTTTTGTCTGCCTGTCTGTCTCTGCCGGCTTGGCAGTCCAGTCGCACGTTCTCAGCAGTCGGCACAGCTTATGCCATAACAACATAATGTCAGAAGACAATAGGATGTGCCTGATGTGCAATGTTTCCCGGAAATGAACCCTATTAATAGCTCCCTACATCCTAGCCACCCAGATCCGCTGTCATCAAATTTACAACTAAATGGGTAAGATTTTCGGCTGGCGACGGCTACTCCAGATTTCCTTAGCTGCACATTTGTGTTTGCACCTTTGTCATTTTTTCACAAAAGATTGAGATTGTTTAATCTTAATTCTAAACCAAGATTGACTTCACATTGTCAATTTTTTGTCAGTGAAAAGTGGAGCATGATGACTTTCCATTTATATGAAATATTACCTGAATTGAAATCAATTTTTATGAATTAGTTTAGATTCATGTTGTCATCACCAGTGAATAATGATACCTGCATAATATCTACTAGTGCAAGAAAGTTAAACTTAGACTTTAATTGCAATCAAAAAGTAAGGGGTTTCACCTTAACTTTAACTGCGCAAAAAACTATAAGGGTCTTTCTTTAACTAAAATTGTAACTTGAATTAAAACAACCTTAACCTTTTAACAACCTTTTAACTTTGAACTAAAGTTATTTAAAAATAGTTACATAAAAGTCATTGCTGTTCGGATTACATACTTTAACTTGCATTGACGTCTGAGCCTTTCTTTAGCAGTAACTTTTACGTAAATTGAAGCAATGACATTTACCTTAACTTTAAGTTAAATAAATAAATGAAAACGGTTTTACTGTTTTGTCCTTAATACATCTACGTTGTGAAATTTTACAAAATTTCAACTTCAAAAGACCAAGTAGTGTAAATACCTATTAATGTTTTAAAAATATTATATTTATCCTAAAATTTTTGCGCGGCAGGGTCAAACTTTGTGTCAGTACTGACTTTCGACAGCAGAAAATTGCTAAAAAAGTTTGCATGAAACTGCTGCTTGTTGACAAACACCAATTCATCTAAAATTCAGAGTGTCATTTTGACATAACTTAGCCTGCCAGAGTGTTATGCCGGCCTAATTTTTTCAGTCGATCGAATCTGGCTGGCCCGCCGGTGTTTCTAACCGGCCGGACGGCGCTGGCTTTTTGGAACCGGCCGGCCGGAGCCGGCCGGCGACTATTGGGCCGGCCGGCCGAAAATTCCGGCCGGTCACAAACACTATACCTATCCGTTTAACATTACGAAATAATCAAGCCACAAACTGATCGAAATACGGTGTTAGTGGTGTGATATTTAGTAATTTTGTAACGACTGTAAGTCTGACTCGACCCTAACACTGTGACTACTGGCAACATGGTTGCTCTTCTAGAGAAGGAAACGCAAAGAGTTGCAGTTTATTTTAAATAAAATCAACATAGGCAAACTCAGTTGCATGAATATATTCCAGAAGGCTAAAATCAAGAGTACATTATAGTGTCTCACTCTTCTAAATGGAGTGAGACACTATTATGTACTCTTGCTGAAATTAATCAGGTGAGTGAAAATTATTTTCTTTTCAGCATTTCATGACCGGAGGTGCCAAATTGTCAGCTGGTTTTTCTGAGGTATTGTTTCCATTCATCAAATTGATTCCATTCCTAGTGCCTTTCAGGTGTTAACCTCTGGTTTACTGTGTGATGTGTAAATTTGATTAAATGGACTTAATAGCTAGCGCGCTGATTTTTAAGTCTGTTTAGTCCGATCAAGCTGGACTTAATTTTTCGCGCTAAACTGTTTAATCCGGTAGTTTTGGAATGGACCAAATATATAGTCGGACTTAACTTAGTCCGGTGTCATTCCTAAACTTAAACTTCCCGACACTGATAAATTTGGATTTCTGGTGCAACTATAATGTTTTCGCACCAGCCAATCAGTTTTGTCTCCGCCTACAAACTGTATACTCTGATTGGCTGATCAGTTGAAATTGACCGTTAACTCGCTGTTTGAATACAGCGTTTTCGCAATATAAAAAAAAATTATTTGCAGCGGCACATAATGCAAACAAGTTCAATCTGCGGCAAAACCTTCAGTAAGTATTAAGAATTATATACGTTCAAGTAAGCTGACCAGCAGGTCAGCTAAAACCTGTTGTGCAGCAGATAATTATCCTATTGTAAAATGTGTATGCCAGAGTTAAAAAGTTATCTTACAATAAGGTGCTTGTGCAAAAACCTGAATAGTTTTTATTATCTTACAGCAAATTATGTAGGAACGAGTTGTTTTGATGAGTGAGAAGTGTATTCAATCTTTCATGATCATCAAATGACTACAGTTCGCCGGAATTGTAATATAAGACGCTGCCAACAAAAGTATCTGTTCAAAATGTACGTAAACCCACATTTACAAATAAAAATACACTCACTCAAACGAAAACACCGAAAATCTTACTTAAATATCGTTAAACGTTAAATATTTGTAGGTAACCCGTTCATGACTGGTCACGCTAACTATTCACCATCACTGTTTCAAGAGACACGCCTTTAGCAACATGGTACTTCTTGGTAAAAGATAAGCACCCACGGTGCTTGTATGTATGAGATTATCGATTTGAATTTAATTTTATTGTGATTAAATTGAATCTAGTTTTTTGTGTTCTGACCGACAATTAGCTCGTTTTTACATTTTAGTTAAATCCGCTGTGGCCGGTTAGCTCAGTTGGTAGGGCGTCCGATAAACGGAAGGTTGGTGGTTCGACTCCACTCCGGCAGCTCCTTTTTGAATATTTTCGACCTGACATTTTGGTGTTAGCAAGAGTACATAATAGGAAGAGTATGACACTCTCCCTATTATGCCTGGCAGCGCGCGTCCAATGCGCAGCGCGAAATAGGCCTTTTATGTACGGTTTTGAGGGGGGGGGGGTACCCCCCCCTCAACTGAAGACCCCGTACTCAACTGAGGGGGGGTACCCCCCCTCAAAACGATACCCCGTACTCAACTGAGGGGGGGGGTACCCCCCCCCCCTCAGTTCAGTCCCCGGACTTCCTTTGTGGGGGGGGGACCCCCCCCCCTCATTTCAAGACACCTAGCAAGACCTTGCGCTACCCCCCCCCCCCCTCAGTTCAGTACCCCGTCTTCAGTTGAGGGGGGGCACCCCCCCCCCTCAGTTCAGCACATCAACAAAAGTCCATGTTAGTGTCTTGAGATCCCTCAACTGAAGACGGGGTACTGAACTGAGGGGGGTACCCCCCCCCCCTCAGTTGAGTACGGGGTCTTCAGTTGAGGGGGGGGTACCCCCCCCTCAAAACCGTACATAAACGGGCTATTTCGCGCTGCGCATTGGACGCACGCCCGAAGGCATAATAGGAAGAGTGTCATACTCTTCCTATTATGTACTCTTGGTGTTAGGTATAGGAGAATACAGTCAATTAACTTAAGGGAAGCTGCAGAGAATTAAGCGACAAATGCACTGTAAATCTAAGTGATACACGCACATACACACACGAGCTCATGTTAAACACGCAGACAGACGCAATTCCTGCACAGATTAACGTTATAACGCCAGAATCAAAATTAAAGACCTGTTGTGCTGTGGCACAACAGGAAAAATGATAATATATGCAAATGATAATATATTAATTTCCTACTATCCATTATGTATAAAGACTATATATATTTAGCACCTTATCGTTCAGGCCGGCGTAGCCCAATGGTTAAGGGGGTAATTGCGTTTTTAGGTGTTTTTTTGGACAGCCATAGCTCAGCGTTTACAAGTTCAAATCGCAAGCGGTCTTTTGCATAAAGTAAAACTATTTTTTGCCTAAAAAAGTCAACCGTTGGTCTTCTTTTTAGGACAAGCGTTTGAAATTTGGTCCTTTCCAAAATTCAAGTTTTTTAACAAAAATTTTGCGCCACAGCTCTAAATCGTTCAATTACCTGTTGGGGCTGAAAGTTGGCAAGGTTTTTGACACGTTTAAAATCCCCGGCATGACCCCCACTTTTTCAATAACTAGTCAAATCACTGAGAAAATGGCTTACACACGAACGCACTGAAAATTTAACGTGTTTTCGTATAATTAAAGCCCTCTAAAAATATAGGTGAAATTTCGAAAACGTGAGAGACATGCCTGGGGATTTTGACCTCTATAGTACTGTGACAAAAATTCGTGCTCAGGCGTCATTTGTAACTTGAGTTCTGTGGGCGCAAAGATTACATAGAAATCACTAAAACCTCGAAAACGCAACTACCACCTTAAAGCGTTCGCCTTGACCACGCCTGGTTGGATTTCGAATCCGACTTGAATAAATTAAATAAATAAACTTTTTGAAATTTTTTGAGTAAAATAACATATCCAAAATCTTTTTAAAAACCCTTTATTGAAAAAATTTTACATTTTTGACAAGAATTTGTTAAAAATTGACCAAAAAAGCAATTTTGACGAAGATTTTTTGGAATACGTTTTTTAAACAGATAGTTAAAGTACACCATAAAATAGCTAAATTATTCAGCTACAATTTGATTTATGGATCGTCCAAATCGGTTAAGATAGTCATAAGTAGCAAGCGAATAATTGGGGGGCACCGGGAAGTTAAGTCCGTTAATCCGCGTAACATAACGCGGACTAAAACTCCATGTACAATGCAGCGAGTGGACTAAAGGGACTTATTTAAATCCGGTTTGGGAACGGAAATTTTTTAATCGGACTAATTTTAGTCCAGCTGTGAGTTTAATCCGGTGGTAGCTTAGGAATGGGATCGGACTAAAAAGTTTAATCCGGTGGTACTTTAGGAATGGGTTCGGACTAAAATTGAGCCGCTGACTTATTTTAAACCGTTTAGTCCGTTTAGTCCGACTTGTCATTCTCAAACCTCGGACTAAAATCAGTCCAGTCCGTTTTATCCGGTAAAGGAATAGGCCCCAAGTTTTTAGCTCCAGATTGGGCTTTCATTGGGGTGCCTAAGCTCCACAAACGCATGGAAGGGTTAAGGACAAGGTTAGTCCACCACCCCTGAAATCAATAATCGAGACATGTCTTGACCTGCAAAGACACCAGTTTTACTGGCTTATATACCACACCATAATCGGAACTGAATACACTTTTGTAACTTTCCTGTTTCAAAAATTGACAAAAAAGCTATGGCAATTTTTTTTCTCAGCCGTTACGCCATTGTATTGATTTAACCGGATTAATAATTAATCATCCATACCCGCCCATCATTTTTAACAAGCCGCTGTTTCTTCTCATAACTTTCTAGGTCAGCATCTTGGCTTGCTTTCAGCTGACTAAGGTTCTTTGGCAACTGCCTCGTTTTGACTCTAATTGCCGGTTTGGAACCTGTCTTTTACGGTTTTGAGTTTGGGCCATAGCTGTTCCTGCATTTTTTAGCAAGTCAAGATATAAAATATGTAGTTACCTAACAGTTTTGTTATAGGAATTTTTGATGTTCATTTTAGCAATAGCAAATGTTGGTATATATTGGGAACCGTACCTTGACCAGCGATGCATGGGAGCAATTGGCGAGGGGGGGGTGCCTGACCCCCAGCGGATAGGGGGGTCCTGGTTTTGGTTTGATTTTCGGCGACGGCCGGGAAAATTTTGCACTTTTTCGATTTTACTCATTTTTGGGCACTTTTTTGGCTTCTGCGGGAAAATGTTTGCAATTTTTCGATTATTTACTCAGTTGTGTCACACCTTTTTGGGCAATCAGAGGGGTGGGGTGGGGGTTGGGCGGGTGCCTTGTGTCAGAGGGGGGGGGGGGGGTTCCGACCCCCCGAGATGGGTGGACACCCCGAATACCCCCCTGATGAAGCTTATTGTATGAGACCAATGAAAAACATTACTGCTGAGTACTGTGCACAAAAAAAACTGAAAAGGAACGCCCACGCTTTTGAACTTGTGACTTGCTAATTCCTAAATAGGTTACAATATAGCTTTATTCTTCAACACACATGATGTCTATCTTTTTTGTGAGTCAAACTGTTTTGCAGCAGTAGGTAAAAAGTATTGAGCTAATTGCTAAATTTGCTTATTTTCACATATGTTACTCCCCCAAGGCACCCCAACGTCAGATGAGAACAATTAAGCTTGAAGGTGCACTTTTGGTTCAGTGCGTTCGTCAGTGTATTTACATAGGCCAAAGTACACAAAAAAGCATAAAAGTAGCCCTTAGTTGGACAGTTCTAACACAAACCACATCAAGCCAATCAGGCTGAAACTTGGCATAGTAGCAGCCCACATGTATGCGCAAAATCGTATGATCCGGATTTTTGATATGTATTTTCAATTCTAAAATCGAGGGCGAAATGTGAAAAAATTGGCTGTTTTTTGGGCATGCCAAATTTGAGTGATTTTACATTTGGCGTCACTGCTCAGGCCATGGGCAAAAATTTAAAAAAATGGATCATAGAAGTTGAGATATGACGTTAGGCTATCGAATCATGTAAAAAGCAGCTTCGTCAGTGTTAACAAAAATTTCGAGTAAATGGGCGCTTTGCAATCACAAAAAACTTTATTTTGCGTCTATGATTTACACGTAAAATTGAATTTTTGGAAGCCCCTAGTGAAAAATTGGCAATAGCATTGGTTCCAGTTTGTTACATCTGCGATGCGCCTTCCCTGGGGCTACATTGTGTGCAAATTTGAAGCGAATCGGAGAACCTAAAATTTTCATTTTTTCAGATAGCCCCCCCTTAATGAAGGAAACAATACGGGTTATAATAGGCCATTTTGGCGTAGAAACAAGGAAATAATAGAAGACAGGGGCGCAGTACTAACCGCCGCACAGAGACACACCAACCACACCGACTGACTATAATCCTGCCTGCTATTTTACAGTAAACTGTGCCAAGCGTACATACACAAATGAAATGGCAAGAACGTACATATATAATGTTAAAATATATTGAGCGTGTATTCATAACTGTGAATTATTAAAAGGTAAGTGGAAGTGTGAATCGGGGAGTAAGGGAGGCTCTCCCAGGTGAAGCCTTACACAGACACTGAACTTTTGATTATTGTTTATTGTTTATTGTTTATTTGCGCTGTTATTGCAGAACAGTTTTTCCAGTTCTAGAAACAGTGAAGTCAAATCAATGTTCAAACCTACGTCTAGAAGCATTCAGTCTTTCTTCGGCGTTATGTTCGATGTAGCGGTTTTTGCTGGTGTGTGATCGCCACCGCCCTTGTTGCATGATAAGTCTGTGGAGATTTTTGCCCTGTAAGCAGCTGTTGCTGCGCCCGCTCTAAAGCTATGAGTCCCCAGTGTTTTGGGATCGAGTTTCAATGTATGGGCGAGTTCGCGGATAAAGGCGAGGGCTGTGCGGTAGGCCAGTGGTTTTCCGCTTGGTCGGAGGCCTTATCTAGTTTTTGTAAGCGATTAAAATAAATACTCTTCACTACGTTTAAAGCCGGTGTCACAGAAAAATCTACCCCCCAGGAAAATCCGCCCCCCGGACACATTTTCGTAGAAAAATCCGTTCCCACCGGACAAATTTTCCTAGGAAAATTTGTCCCCCCTTAGGAAAATCCGCGCCCCCCCCCTAAATTGCTTTTCTTACAATATTTTGATGGTTTTCATTGTATACTTTACAATATTAGTTATTATATAACATTTACGAACGCATTGTGTACGCTAATTAGCTAACTTTTTTCAAAAAATTGTTTGACCAAATAAAATTTTCCTTTTTTTTATTAAAATTTTTTTAAAAACTTGCTTTTTTACATTCAGTTTCACATTTCTATGTGTAATTTTCAATTAGCTTAGGGGGGTGCCTGCTGTCATATGCAGAAAGCACAAGGGAGCTCCGTTTGCTCTCCCAAGAATGCCTCTGTGGCCCCGAGAACGTGTCTCTAGAAGCAAGCCCTTCCAATTCACCGGGCTTGATTACCTCGGACCGATCAGTGTCAGCTTGGTGAAACCACAAAGAAGATGTGGCTGTGCCTTTTCACATGCCTCGCCATCAGGGCCATCCATCTAGAATGTGTTCCTGACTGCAGCGCCCAAGCCTTCTTGAACTGTCTTATCCGGTTCATATCACGCAGAGGGCGTCCGGAACAGATAATCAGCGATAATGCTCCTCAATTTCGAATTACAAAGACTCTGTGTGACCGACTTTGGCACGGTGTCTTCACAGACAATTCAGTAACTTGCTACGTTGCTGAGAAGGGCATCACTTGGAAATTCACCACGGAACTGGCACCGTGGCAAGGGGGCTTTTACGAGAGACTTGTGGGAATCGTAAAACTAGCCTTCAAAACAGCCGTGGGCCGTCGACTGCTCAACGTGGATGAATTTGAAACGCTCGTAGCGGAAACCGAAGCAGTTGTCAACAGTCGGCCGTTGACGTATGTTCACGGCGAAATTCGGTCCGGCTTCGTTCTGCGACCTATTGACTTCCTAACCGAACTGACTACCGGGACCCCGGATGTGGCCCCGACGTTCCGTCCTGAAGGCGGCGAAGCCGCAAGGAACTTAGTCAAGGACTGGAAGGCGAGACAACGACGCCTTAACACATTGTGGAAGTCATGGTACGACGAATACATGCTCAGTCTACGGGAGAGGGGCCAGTTACATCATAGAGGCCGCCGTGGAGAAGATCGAAGCACTCCTCGACTCAATGAAATCGTGCTGTTGAAGAACCCAGATGCACCCCGTGGGACTTGGAAGCTTGCTAAGGTCATCAACCTGATCGAAAGCCAAGACGGATTAATACGATCCGCCGAAGTCTTGCTTCCAAACCGGATGATCCTCAAACGATCTATTTGCCACCTCTAACCGCTCGAAGTACGAACTAACACACAAGACGAAGCAGAACGAGAAGGACCGGCGGTCCCAGTAGCGACCGGGGCAGGTGCAGAAGAATCGGAAGACGACGGTTTCATGCGCTTTTCACAGTCTGATGTCGAAGAAACCACCCAACTGATGCAACGACTTGGATACCAACCGAATGCTAGCGAAGTATCCAGAGCCCGAGACCAGTTACACGCTGGCCTCACGGTCGTCGCTGCTACTCTCCAATTTTGATCGACGCCTTGGGTACCTAACTCCTCCTGCTTAGAGAGCGGAGAGACGCGGGGACACCACTTTCGAGGCCGGAGTGTCGCGATGTTTGATAATCGCGATCTAACAGTGACTGTGCTCGTGTTTCAGGCGAGCGAAGCGAAGAAACAAGAAGACGAGTGGATTGTCGTAGCCGTCACCCAAGAAGACGGCTCCCATGTCACCCGACGCGTCCCCCCCATATTCGCTCACCTGGCGAATCTTAGGCTCTCTAGGCAGATGCAGGAATAGGGGTTAGGTAGGATACCCATAGGCGTAGTGCCCTGTAGGGGCAATTCCCAGTGAGAGAAGACTTCCAGATACGAAGACCACCCAAGTCCCGGAACTGAGATAGTTGATTCCAGCTAATTGTTCTCCTCGGTTTCAGCTACCGTCATCCGAGACGGTCGGTGGGCTCTCTGTTATTACCAGCAGCTATTTACCGTGTGGCATTATCCACCAGCTGCTTCATCATTGCTCTCTGGTACCTTGGTCACCAGTGAAGTCCATTTCGCCGGCTCTCTCTGGGCCGACGTCCAGCAGTGACAGACAATTCACGCGTCCCGCTGCCAGGGACTCCGAACCCAGACAGCGTGAGGATCCACTGTCCTCACTCCAGACACTCGCGGGTCCGGCTACCAGAGACTCGTACTCCAGACAGTGTGACTGTGTGAGTATCCGCTGTCCCTCTTTCCAGACGACGATACGTTGGTCATCAGCTCCAACGATTCCTGCTCCGGACCGTGGCACTGTCTCCATCCAACGACTCGGGGCACCCAGTTCAAACGGCGACTGACTCACCACTCAACATCTAGCGCAGGTGGGCAATCGTTTATTTGGGTTCTGTGTTGTATCCGTTTCTCCACGACAGGGGGGTACCCCCCCCCCCTCATTTCAGCACATCAACAAAAGTCCTTGTTAGTGTCTTGAAATCCCTCAACTGAAGACGGGGTACTGAACTGAGGGGGGGGGTACCCCCCCCCTCAGTTGAGTACGGGGTCTTCAGTTGAGGGGGGGGTACCCCCCCCCCACAAAACCGTACATAAACGGGCTATTTCGCGCTGCGCATTGGACGCACGCCGAAGGCATAATAGGGAGAGTGTCATACTCTTCCTATTATGTACTCTTGGTGTCAGGTATAGGAGAATACAGTCAAATAACTTAAGGGAAGCTGCAGAGAATTAAGCGACAAATGCACTGTAAATCTAAGTGATACACGCACATACACACACGAGCTCATGTTAAACACGCAGACACACGCAATTCCTGCACAGTTTAGTGTTATAACGCCAGAATCAAAATTAAAGACCTGTTGTGCTGTGGCACAACAGGAAAAATGATAATATATGCAAATGATAATATATTAATTTCCCACTATCCATTATGTATAAAGACTATATATATTTAGCACCTTATCGTTCAGGCCGGCGTAGCCCAATGGTTAAGGGGGTAATTGCGTTTTTAGGTGTTTTTTTGGACAGCCATAGCTCAGCGTTTACAAGTTCAAATCGCAAGCGGTCTTTTGCATAAAGTAAAACTATTTTTTGCCTAAAAAAGTCAACCGTTGGTCTTCTTTTTAGGACAAGCGTTTGAAATTTGGTCCTTTCCAAAATTCAAGGTTTTTAACAAAAATTTTGCGCCACAGCTCTAAATCGTACAATTACCTGTTGGGGCTGAAAGTTGGCAAGGTTTTTGACACGTTTAAAATCCCCGGCATGACCCCCACTTTTTCAATAACTAGTCAAATCACTGAGAAAATGGCTTACACACGAACGCACTGAAAATTTAACGTGTTTTCGTATAATTAAAGCCCTCTAAAAATATAGGCGAAATTTCGAAAACGTGAGAGACATGCCTGGGGATTTTGACCTCTATAGTACTGTGACAAAAATTCGTGCTCAGGCGTCATTTGTAACTTGAGTTCTGTGGGCGCAAAGATTACATAGAACCTTTATTGAAAACCCTTTATTGAAAAAATTTTAATTTTTTGACAAGAATTTGTTAAAAATTGACCAAAAAAGCAATTTTGACGAAGATTTTTTGGAATACGTTTTTTAAACAGATAGTTAAAGTACACCATAAAATAGCTAAATTATTCAGCTTCAATTTGATTTATGGATCGTCCAAATCGGTTAAGATAGTCATAAGTAGCAAGCGAATAATTGGGGGGCACCGGGAAGTTAAGTCCGTTAATCCGCGTAACAGAACGCGTACTAAAACTCCATGTACAATGCAGCGAGTGGACTAAAGGGACTTAATTAAATCCGGTTTGGGAACGGAAATTTTTTAATCGGACTAATTTTAGTCCAGCTGTGAGTTTAATCCGGTGGTAGCTTAGGAATGGGATCGGACTAAAAAGTTTAATCCGGTGGTAGTTTAGGAATGGGTTCGGACTAAAATTGAGCCGCTGACTTATTTTAAACCGTTTAGTCCGTTTAGTCCGGCTTGTCATTCTAAAACCTCGGACTAAAATAAGTCCAGTCTGTTTTATCCGGTAAAGGAATAGGCCCCAGGTTTTTAGCTCCAGATTGGGCATTCATTGGGGTGCCTAAGCTCCACAGTACGCATGGAAGGGTTAAGGACAAGGTTAGTCCCCCACCTGTGAAATCAATAATCGAGACATGTCTTGACCTGCAAAGACACCGGTTTTACTGGCTTATATACCACACCATAATGGGAACTGAATACACTTTTGTAACTTTCCTGTTTCAAGAATTGACAAAAAAGCTATGGCATTTTTTTTCTCAGCCGTTACGCCATTGTATTGATTTAACCGGATTAATAATTAATCATCCATAGCCGCCCATCATTTTTAACAAGCCGCTGTTTCTTCTCATAACTTTCTAGGTCAGCATCTTGGCTTGCTTTCAGCTGACTAAGGTTCTTTGGCAACTGCCTCGTTTTGACTCTAATTGCCGGTTTGGAACCTGTCTTTTACGGTTTGGAGTTTGGGCCATAGCTGTTCCTGCATTTTTTAGCAAGTCAAGATATAAAATATGTAGTTACCTAACAGTTTTGTTATAGGAATTTTTGATGTTCATTTTAGCAATAGCAAATGTTGGTATATATTGGGAACCGTACCTTGACCAGCGATGCATGGGAGCAATTGGCGAGGGGGGGGGGTGCCCGACCCCCAGCGGATAGGGGGGGTCCTGGTTTTGGTTTGATTTCCGACGACGGCCGGGAAAATTTTGCACTTTTTCGATTTTACTCATTTTTGGGCACTTTTTTGGCTTCTGCGGGAAAATGTTTGCAATTTTTCGATTATTTACTCAGTTGTGTCACACCTTTTTGGGCAATCAGAGGGGTGGGGTGGGGGTTGGGCGGGTGCCTTGTGTCAGAGGGTGGGGGGTTCCGACCCCCCGAGATGGGTGGACACCCCCAATACCCCCCTGATGAAGCTTATTGTATGAGACCAATGAAAAACATTACTGCTGAGTACTGTGCACAAAAAAAAACTGAAAAGGAACGCCCACGCTTTTGAACTTGTGACTTGCTAATTCCTAAATAGGTTACAATATAGCTTTATTCTTCAACACACATGATGTCTATCTTTTTTGTGAGTCAAACTGTTTTGCAGCAGTAGGTAAAAAGTATTGAGCTAATATCATTAGCTTTTTTCGCAGAGTCATTCTGAGACTCAAATTGTCATTGAAAAATGCTAATTCTGCTTCAGGCACAAATTGACAGCATATTTCAGTTCTCATAAAACATCGTGGAATTTCTTTGTGAAGGATTTACCCTATACTTATATTATGTATCTCTTATTTGTTGAATATAATGTTGCCGATATATCTATATGTATGTTGATAAATGTACCTGATTCAAGCATTATTAATTCATACTAATTGGCTACTAAACTTGTTCTTCTTTTTTATATTATGCTGGGAATTTTTATAGCAGCTGGATAATTCCATTTTATTTCCTTTAAAGAAAATAAATTACTTACTCAAAAAACCACGCAGATGTAAGGCGACTCGTTGCCGCACCTACGAATGGCCCAACCGGGAACGGCAGGTCCCAGCTTTAGGGGAGTGTCATCCCTCGCCCTTAGCCTTAACCAAGCCGCCAACGGGGCTTTCAGGTATGATGAGCGGGGTCTTCCGTACGGGCCGGGTTTGCCGGACACCGACGGGAAAGGGGCTTACCTAAACTACGAGGCTAGGCGCAGTAGGCGCAGATCACAGAATAATTGCCGCCCGCTAAGCCTGAATAGGCCTCCCGAGTATCCGGGGTGACAAGCGGCGGTGGGGCTGGGCACGGCGCATACGGAACGCAGAAGTGGCAGAACCTCTTCAGGCCGATACTGCCTGGGGACTGTAGTAGAACTGAAGCGGCAGGGCCTCTAGGCCTAAACTGCCCAAGAATGAACACGAAGACAAGTTAAATTTAGACGGTTTAAGGGGGGGGGGCTACCCAGGTCAAAAATCAAAGTTCTCCAATTTTGCTTATTTTCACATATGTTACTCCCCCAAGGCACCCCAACGTCAGATGAGAACAATTAAGCTTGAAGGTGCACTTTTGGTTCAGTGCGTTCGTCAGTGTATTTACATAGGCCAAAGTACACAAAAAAGCATAAAAGTAGCCCTTAGTTGGACAGTTCTAACACAAACCACATCAAGCCAATCAGGCTGAAACTTGGCATAGTAGCAGCCCACATGTATGCGCAAAATCGTATGATCCGGATTTTTGATATGTATTTTCAATTCTAAAATCGAGGGCGAAATGTGAAAAATTGGCTGTTTTTTGGGCACGCCAAATTTGAGTGATTTTACATTTGGCGTCACTGCTCAGGCCATGGGCAAAAATTTAAAAAAATGGATCACAGAAGTTAAGATATGACGTTAGGCTATCGAATCATGTAAAAAGCAGCTTCGTCAGTGTTAACAAAAATTTCGAGTAAATGGGCGCTTTGCAACCACAAAAAACTTTTTTTTGCGTCTATGATTTACACGTAAAATTGAATTTTTGGGAGCCCCTAGTGAACTAGTGAAAAATTGGCAACAGCATTGGTTCCAGTTTGTTACATCTGCGATGCGCCTTCCCTGGGGCTACATTGTGTGCAAATTAGAAGCGAATCGGAGAACCTAAAATTTACATTTTTTCAGATGGCCCCCCCCTTAATGAAGGAAACAATACGGGTTATAATAGGCCATTTTGGCGTAGAAACAAGGAAACAATAGAAGACAGGGGCGCAGTACTAACCGCCGCACAGAGCACACCAACCACACCGACTGACTATAATCCTGCCTGCTATTTTACAGTAAACTGTGCCAAGCGTACATACACAGATGAAATGGCAAGAACGTACATATATAATGTTAAAATATATTGAGCGTGTATTCATAACGGTGAATTATTAAAAGGTAAGTGGAAGTGTGAATCGGGGAGTAAGGGAGGCTCTCCCAGGTGAAGCCTTACACAGACACTGAACTTTTGATTATTGTTTATTGTTTATTGTTTATTTGCGCTGTTATTGCAGAACGGTTTTTCCAGTTCTAGAAACAGTGAAGTCAAATCAATGTTCAAACATACGTCTAGAAGCATTCAGTCTTTCTTCGGCGTTATGTTCGATGTAGCGGTTTTTGCTGGTGTGTGATCGCCACCGCCCCTGTAGCATGATAAGTCTGTGGAGATTTTTGCCCTGTAAGCAGCTGTTGCTGCGCCCGCTCTAAAGCTATGAGTCCCCAGTGTTTTGGGATCGAGTTTCAATGTATGGGCGAGTTCGCGGATAAAGGCGAGGGCTGTGCGGTAGGCCAGTGGTTTTCCGCTTGGTCGGAGGCCTTATCTAGTTTTTGTAAGCGATTAAAATAAATACTCTTCACTACGTTTAAAGCCGGTGTCACAGAAAAATCTACCCCCCAGGAAAATCCGCCCCCCGGACACATTTTCGTAGAAAAATCCGTCCCCACCGGACAAATTTTCCTAGGAAAATTTGTCCCCCCTTAGGAAAATCCGTGCCCCCCCCTAAATTGCTTTTCTTACAATATTTTGATGGTGTTCATTGTATACTTTACAATATTAGTTATTATATAACATTTACGAATGCATTATGTACGCTAATTAGCTAACTTTTTTCAAAAAATTGTTTGACCAAATAAAATTTTCTTTTTTTTCATTAAAATTTTTTTAAAACTTGCTTTTTTACATTCAGTTTCACATTTCTATGTGTAATTTTCAATTAGCTTAGGGGGGTGCCTGCTGTGTGAGGGGTAGGTGGCTGCCAACTATCCTGAGGGGGGGTGGGTGGGGTGCTACGTGTGCAGCGACCAGAAAATGGGAGGGGGTGCTACGTACATATGCAGTGGCGTATCCAAGATTTCGCAAAGGGGGGGCTGCAAATTACGCCACTGTACGTATTGTATGTACGCGAAATTTTCGAAAACGCCAATCTGGGGGGGGGGAGCGGGAATGTGAAACTACATGTAAAAAAGCAATTTTTTAAAAAATATAAAAATTTTATTTGCTCGAACATTATTTGAAAAAAGTTAGCTCTAAAGAAATGTTGCTGAAAATGTGCACAGAACAAATACAATTGTAAAAAACGAAAAAAGACGAAAATTGTTAGCATTTTGCAGAAGTGCTCAACACTTTAGTCAACATTTTTTACAACTTAACTAGCGTAATGCATTCGTAACTGTTATATAATAACATGATTATTGTAAGGTATACAATGAAAACCATCACAATATCGTAAGTAAGGCAATTTAGGAGGGGGGGGCGAATTTTCCTAGGGGGGACAAATTTTCCTAGGAAAATTTGTCCGAGGGGACGGATTTTCCTAGGAAAATGTGTTTGGGGGGCGGGTTTTCCTAGGAAAATGTGTCCGGGGGGCGGATTTTCCTGGGGGGCTGATTTTTCTGTGACACCGGCCATCAGAATGTAGCGGCGTAACAGTGTGACAGGACAGGCTATTGTAGTCTTAGCTGATATAAAAACATTTTGTCCTTTTCTGAATTGATCATTTTTTGATTTCGGTATATGAACAATCACGTGCGAGTCGTCAGGGGCAATAGCGACATTACCTAGTTGTATAGATGCGATCTCGGAGAATCTAAAAAACCCGGCGTACGACAGGACACAAAACAAGGCCATTTAGGGATAACTAGAATCATTTTGGAGCCAAAATTTGAAAAATGCTGAAACACTTTTCGAATAAGGGATGGCGGTGGCACCGCCCAAACAATTTCGTTTTGCCAAGTGATAAAAAAAGGGTGTACAGCGAACGTTCCGGGGCAGTAATACTTAGAACAAAACCGGAGCAGTTTCGCATTGACATGATTTGCGAAACCGTCTATAGTACAGCGGTAATGCAAGTCAGATTGTAAGTTTAGAAAAGTTTCGTCAGAAACGCTCCAGTCATCCCAGTCCTTGAACCTGGAATAAAAGTCAGCCATAGCTACCCTGCTACGTGGCACTTGCTCAAATGTGACTACTAGCTGGTTAGAAAGACAGAATTCGTGAATTTGTATGGCTAGGTATTGCAGTTGTGGTTTCATGCTGTCTTTGTGAGCTACAATGGATGCTACCTGACTGTCTGTTTGAATGTGAATGTGGGTTCCTTTGCTGAACTCAGACGAAAATGAAAGCAGGCCCAATTTTATCGAGAGCAGTTCTCTCAGACCCGAGCTGGTGCCGTGGTAGGAGGCTGGAAAGTAGAAGTGTGCTACCAACGATTTTGTGGCGGATTGAAAGGTGCTAGCTCCGGTTGTGTCGCTTGCATCTGTGGTTAGCAGAATGTAGATATTTTTGGGTTTGACATATAATTTACGACGGCTAAAGAGGTGTAGGTCAGCAAGCCAGTAAGCTATCTCCTGATGCACGTTTGCAGGCAACAGTAGCTGTTTGTCCCATTCGGGGTCACTAGAGCTGAACCGATACATAGCTCGGGTATACATAAGAGCAGTTTTGTAGGACCGTTCGGCAAGCCATGATCGTACCGGCTAGCTTTAGTATGGTTCGCGGGGAGGCTAATTTAACCGTCTTAATTTTTTGAGCACTGTTGAGCAACTGAGTAATTTTTCGATTCGGAATACAGACTTAAAAATCTGTCGTGTTGAGGTGGAACCCCAAAAATTTGATGTCGTGCGTGGGCATTAGCTCAGATTTTTGCACGTTAACAACAAATCCGGCTGCTGTGAGTGTGCAAAAAAACTGCATGCACGTGTTGCGTGAGGGAGGCTGAAGTGTTAGCTATAACTAGGATGTCGTCTATATACGTTACAACTTGTATACCCTGAGTTCGTAGGTGTTTGATGACTGTTTGTAGGAGTTTGGTCCGGGGCCGGACCGGAGGGAAATTCCGACCGCCGTTGGGAAAAGGGCTGGAAATTAGAAGTGCCAGCCTTGGCCCCCGAGGACGCAGGATGGACCCCCACTAGCTGAACCGCAGCCTGGAAAGCCTTCTGGACCTCCGTCGAGAAGCCACGGATCAGGGACCCAGCCTCCATGACGTTCACTACCGACCACCCATGTCCGTCAGCAATGAGCAGGCGTTGTTGGCGGTTTTGGAGAGTCGTTTGGGCCTTGGTCAGCTTGCGGATGGCTTTCCGAACCTTCCTGTAGTCGGCTTTTGGGCGCAGGGATAAGACTGATTTCTGGATGAGGGTCAGAACTTCTTCGTTCAGACGGTATTGGTGCTGGTGCACCTGTTGGCGGAATGAAGTGACTTGGGCAGCGTCACCTTCTGACGTTTGACGGACTTCTTCGGATTTCCTCGAGACCGATCGGACCCCGAACTGTCGGATGAATCAGTCGGAGCTGGAGGACGGAGACGGCGACCGTTTCTTTTTAGGTTTAATCTGCCGGCTGAAACAGGAATTACTGACATAGCGATTGTTGAAAAGAAAACTTGTCAAGTTTTGAATTAGTGTTGGTTTGCTCATTTACGGTGTAACGGTGTAGTTGATTTCTAGCTGTATTTTTCCATTATGATTTTAGGTTGCGACTGTAACCAAACATGGGTTCAAAACTGGTTACCACTGCTTTTATGCGTCACATAACCAATTCACGTACTTTCGTATTTACATAAACCTATAACTTGAAATTTAGATACGACGGTACTGATTTGTATACTGACAGTAGTGGTTTGATACGACAGAGAACTATAGATACCAACAATATCGATCAATGAATAAAATTATGCCACAATAAACTGTTATTTTGACAAAAATGGAACTTATATATCGATAGCGGTTGGCTGTTGGTATAGTCCGGGTGGAGCCGCGTATGGCTGGCAGTATGGCTGAGGGTTGCCAAACGATCCCGTGTAACCCTGGAGTGGCATGGCTGGTGGGCCGACTGGGTAAGGCTGCTGGAATGGGTAGGACTGACCGGGCTCGTCCTGGACTGGAGTCAATGGGCGGCCCGGACGCTCGCTTTCCTGGTAGGTTGTCGCTGGCGTGGTGAGGGCGTTTGGAGGACGTTGCTGACTCTACGGCTCTTGCCGCTGATTGGTGCAGTTGGACCAATTCGTCATGGTCTAGCGTTGGCTGAGGGGCCGACATGATGGAAGAAAAGAGGGTGGGCTAAGCTGGACTGAGTAAAAGGGGACAGCGCACTTGGACAACCGTTCTGCAACGAAATTTATCGCTGAATGATTCTGTAAGGCTTGTTGTAAAAGGTGCGAGTCTCATTTGCATATTCAAATTAGTTCTGTCTGTATGCAAATGAGACTGTCTGTTACGATATGTATGTATGTACGTACGTACACTGGGCGAGAAAAGTCTCCGCGTGGTCTTTTATAGTAAGGTCAATATCATTTTCAAGACAAAACTTCTTTTTTTTCGCTAAATTTCAACTAAAGCCTGGTTCATACTCGTTCTGATGCTTGTCTCTAATGTTTTGCCCTTAAGCAGTTGCAAGAAAGTATGTACATACGTGGCCAAATGAGCATTTTTTGCACGAAGCTAAATAGCTGTGTGGGCTTAAGCCCAAATGTTTTTAAGGACAAGTATGAACTGAAATAAATTTGATTAGTACATAATTATGCACATACATACTAGGGCAAAAAAGTCAAACCATTTTCATTTAAGTTAAAGTTAAAGTTAAAGTAAAGGCCATTGCTTCAGTTTAAGTTAAAGTTACAGTTAAAGTAAAGCTCAGGCATCAATTTAAGTTAAAGTAAGCCGAAAATCAATGACTTTTATATAACTTTTTTAAAATAACTTTAATTTAAAGTTAAAGTAAGGTTGTTTTAATTTAAGTTAAAGTTACAGTTAAAGTAAGACCTCTGACTTTTTTTGGCTTTTGGTTTGTGGCATAAGTATTTTGCAATTTTGACAACTAGACTCATCTGACGAGTCCAGACTCTAATTATGAACCAACTCTGTCTTTTAACGTTTGATTTTTTTGCAAAGTTGCTTTTTTCAACCCAAAAATTTAGCGGGTCAAATTAAGGCCGGTCGACGCTCGTCCTTTTCATTTTTCTTTTTGTCCCTGTCCTTTCGCAAAAATTTTGTCGTCCTTTTGTTGATTTTCTTGTTTTTTGAAACTTTTTGTCCTGATGCCTTCCTTGTGAAAATGTCCTATATTTGTCGTCCTTGTTTGTCTCTTCTTTGTGTTTCTAATGTACATACATAACCATATAGCGAGTGGTACTGGTTTATGATGGTGAGTGAACGTAATGTAACGAAAGCTTCCGCACCTCAAAAAAAAAACAAAAACTGGCGGATATAGTAACATTACAAATAAAATGATATATATACACCCCAACCTCAATAATATACTTACTTAATAATTTTATTGATAAAAAATACTTTTGATAGCACTATCATTTTTATTAGGTCTAGCCAGTTCATATGTTATGCATGAATTCAGCTAAGCACAACAGTTAGTACCATTTATGGGCAAGTGTCGGGTAGACTTACTGTACAAGATTGTAGACGTTTAAATCTAGATTTGTTTTTAAATACCCAATTTTTATGGACTTTTCTTTGCAGTCGACTCTCCTAGACCATATTTACATAGATCAGGAAATAAGCTCTGTAAATAAGAAATATACATACATAAGATTTAAAAATAAAAATCAAGGTAGGATAGTAATAGTACAAAACAGAGTAGGTATGATATACTACGACATATACATTATACAATAGTAATGCCTAATGTACATGTACCCAATATACATACACAATTAGGTATAGTTCGTTTTATATCTAACTTTTCTTATTTATTTGTTAGGACGTTATACTGTTTAAACCAATCTTTTAATGTTCCAGAAACATCATCAGCCATTAAGCAATTCAATTTTAATCTGCTTACTACCAAACCATTAACCTAATCCTTGCCTAATCCAAAAGTTTACCTCATTTGCATATTCTCACCCCTTCATCATGTCCCTGGGTCTGAACCAGTCAGCGAACCTAAGCCAGGAGGATTTGGACGGAGAAACTTTGACGGGCGATGATGCGGCTTGGGCCCTCACTTGTGCTTTTCTCATTCTGACGATGCAAACGGGATTCGCGATGCTCGAGTGTGGCTGCGTCTCCTCCAAAAATATGGCAAACATCATGATCAAAAATGTCTGCGATGTCAGTATCGGGGGTCTGGCTTATTGGATGTTTGGCTACGGACTGACTTTTGGCATGCCCTCCACCTGGTTTTGCGGACTGGGCGACTTTTTCTTCACCGAAAATCGAGCCACTATCATGGGAACCCGCTACGCGAAATATTTTTTCCAGTTTTCTTTCGCCAGTACTGCCACAACGATAGTCAGTGGCGCGGTAGCGGAGCGGATGACCCTGAAAGCATATATGATTTTCTCATTTCTGAACACCTTCATTTATTGCGTTCCGGCGTCGTGGTGTTGGGGTGACCGGGGGTTTTTGAACAAACTGGGTTTTCTGGATTTTGCGGGAGTCTGCGTGGTGCACATGAACGGCGGAATATCGGCCTTGGTCTCAACTCTTTTTCTGGGATGCCGTATCAATCGCTGGGAACACCCGGAAAATTATGCTGTAGGTTTTTGTGATTATTTCATAATTTTGCCGGCTGAACGAACATACGTGTGACTGTTAGGCCTAACTGTTTTTTTCGAACTGCATTCAACAAACCCCGGCCAAAAAATATCCTAGTAGTGTGATCCGCCTAACCACAAGTACATATAATATCTAACTAATGCTTTCTGACAAAGTCAAATGTTAACAATACAATCTATCGCAGCCTTCGTTGTTTCTATATCAGCTATATTGATAAAATTTCGGCAAAAAACAGCTATACCAAACCTGGCCATTTTAATTTTTTCTAACTTAAATTACTTAAGTGTCAATCTAGCTAGTGATAAACGAAATTATACCCATTTGGCGTGGACGCAGCTTGGCGTGACTATAGCTAGTTAAATCAAACCCAATATAGCTTCAATTCTTAATTAATTCGTAATTAATTAACCAATTGTAATTATTAATTCCACTTTAATTGTTTTAGATGAGTTCCCCTGTGACGGCGCTAACGGGCATGTTCATGCTGACCTGGGCATGGCTGGGCTTCAATTGCGGGTCAACTTTTGGCGTATCGGATTCCAAGTGGAAAGTTTCGGCTCTGGTGGCAGTGACCACACTGAACGGAGGGATAGGGGGCGGTATCACTGGTTTATTTGTGAGCATGATGTGTCATCGGATGAAAATTCGGGTAGATTACGTCATCAATACGCTACTAGGGGGGCTAGTAGCGGTCACAGGGATTTGCGCAAGCACTAGCCCCGCCGAAGCGCTGTTAGTTGGGGCGGTGGGGGGCGCTTTCGCCATTGCTGGTCAAATGGTCCTCGACCGGTTGAAAATAGACGACCCGGTCGGCGCTATACCGGTTCATTTTGTTACCGCCGTGTGGGGGACTTTGTCCGTGGGTCTGTTTTCTCGTAAAGTTCCGGGTCAGTTGGGGGGTCTTTTTCACGGAGGGGGGTGGATGCAACTTGGCGTCAATGCTCTGGGATGTGTCTGCATTTGTGTCTGGGCCGGGACCCTAACTTTTGCCCAGCTTTCGCTGATAAACTTGGCGGTTCACGTTCGAATGGACAAGGAAGAGGAGCTTCTGGGTGCGGATCTGATTGAGCACGATATACGCAATCCCACGGTCAATAATGCAAGCATGGATGAAATTTTGCGGACACTGGAAAGTCACGAACTCAGCGATATGATTCTGAAAATGCTGGCTTCGGCTGCCCAGAAGAAGTCCGACGCTCTGGCCGAACCCGGACCCGTTCAAATGGACGATCGGAGACATCGAGTTTTTGCCCGACAGCAAGTGAGGCCGGTCGAAGATCAAACGCTTACACATCGAGTCTGGGAGGCCAAGAAAGCGGCGGCGGACGCTCACAAGAATGGCTTTACGAATCACAAAAGGGGCAGTGGCGATAACAGCAGCAGACATCGTTGACATGAGGTGGGTCCACCCGAGTCACTCTACAAACAGTACCTAAAAAATAACTGATCTCCAAAAGTTGGGATGTTGCATGTGGCTAGCTAGTAGCTGCATAGCTAACTAACAAATACATAGCTAACATATGTTAGCTACTTATGTGTGAACGCTATCGGCTATAACTTAATTTGGCCAAGTTTGGAATTTTTAACTATGCAACGAAGTTGATTTAATTGAATTTAGTCTCATTATTTGAGAAAATCTGACTCGTCTGGACCCACCTCGACAGTAGCTATTCTGAAATGCTACACTGGAATCCGCGGACAACTCTAATTATATTTTATGTTAACTTTTAGGCTTGAATCATACGCACAGCCGTTTGTCCGTTCAGCCGACAAAATTACACAACTTTATAATGTACATACATTGAAGCATGCGACAACGACGTTATTTTGTAATTTTGACAGCTGATCGAATCAAAGTATGAATCGACCCTAAAATACATCGAAGTTTTGACTCATTGTCAGAGATGCAGGGGAGGAATCGGCAAGGGGGGGTGCCTGATCCCGGTGGGGGGAAATCTTTCAACTGATTTGGAGCACTTTTTTGGCCATCGAATGGCGGTAGGGGGTTGAGGGGGGACGCAGCTGTCTGAGGGCCAAGGGGGCTTTTCCGCCCTTGAGGGGAGGTGAATAACCCCCGCATAAGCTCCGTCCTGGCTCCTATGTACATCTATGCAGTTTATGCATCCTCAGTTTATAAATAACCTGCCCTAATATTAGTGTAGGTACTAGGTATGTAGATGTCTTAACTGAAACATTGAAGTATCAATTCATTATATCCGTTCGATATCTGCTCAGCCGGAAAACTTAGAAATAACTTTAAAAATAACCACGCCACAAGGTGATTTCCTACAATATCAGCGTCGTGCTATTAGCGTTATTTTACCTTGTGAACGGACATACGGCTGTAAGTACAATAGCACTCACTGCGAGAATATCAATGTTCAGGGCCGATTCATACTCACAGCCGTGTGTCTGTTCAGCACAAGCTACATACGTCGAGACGACACGAGCATTAAAAACATTCAAATGAGCCAATTTTTTGGAAGGCAGAAGGCTGGTCTAAAATCCAGTGCCTATACAAAAAGGAAACAATACCGTTTGTCAATGCTTCACGACAATTGACCAATATTGTCCTTGTCCCTGTCCCTACTTATTTTCTTAAGGACAAGTATGAATCGGTCTTAATTTGGCTAATTGTGGTCTTATCCAAAATTGTTGAATCGTATTTGATTTATAACGTCTGGTTCTCATCTAACAAGCGGAAATAAGAAACAAAGCAAGAAATAAGGTCTTAAACTTAGACCTAAACCTGCTACTAAAATGAGGCATTAGAAAGGCAAATAATCCGTTTCAACTTGACTGATTAGTTGGGCACTTGGGCAGTGAGCTCATCTCATATGTGATTTCCATAAATCTTGCATTTTCAGTTCATTGTAGGCCCTAAATGGTAGGCGGAGAACCTTATCAGCTTGTCAATAGGTTTAATTCGGTAAAATGAATTTTGGATAATGTATTAGTTTATTTTTATTGAACAATGTGAGTTTGGCTTTAGTTTTGTACATTGCTAACGGATAATGTGTGAGTAAAAGCTGATTTAATGAGGTCTTTTTCTGGAATCATACGTACAGATTGACCCTAAAATAAGTACATAAAAAGGTTGGCGTCAGTTTTGTATTGAATGGAAACAAGCACGTTTTGCGAGTAGGTTTAAACTTATTTTAGATAGACTGCGTTGCGATTTGCTTGCAGTGCTGAGGATATTCTTCGAATATAAAACGCGGCACTTGTTAAAATTTTTTGAAACCAACATTTAAAATAAAAAAACAACATGTCCACTACCTATAAGTGTTGAACTAAGCCAATACGGTCACTATTCATTAGTTAAAAATGTCTCCGTCATAAAAAATTATATAGAGCGTCAGTTTTGCTCAAATCTTGACACCTATACAAGAGATGAAACGTTGTTAGCGCTCACAATATAAGTTCTAAATTGATCACTGTATTGGAAAACTACGGAGGTAATAGCCATAAATTAGTCCCATTTCGTATATTTTACAGCAGTTAGGTACATACAATGCAGTTGGGAGTTACAGCAAGCGCTTTACAGCAGCTAAACAAAGCACATGCCCATTGTCAGCTGATGTGGAATGGGTCATCTCACGCTACTGTATGTGTGTTAGCGAACGGTATCCATCCTGTGGACTCCGTAACCGCCTCACAACATGGCCGTCATGTCCTCTGGACGAGTTCAAACTTTATTGCATCCGACGCGCTGATAAACTTTCTACGAAACATAGTTGCGACAGGTTTTGTTAATTTAAATGTTTTGTACATGCAAAAATTGTCAGCACTGTACAGAATACAGATACGCAGATGAGAGCAGGCAGTTGATCGTACATACACACTTGCTCACACAAACAGTGTTATTTGCTGACCTAACAGCAGTTTAACGCTACAATAGGTGCATTGTGTGCTCTTGATGCACACGTTTGCACTATAGTATATACGCGGCGGTTGAGGCCGCCGCCGCCGCGTACAAACTGTTTCAAAAGTCAATTTACAATCAGTATCAGTATACCACAAACAAGCACGTTTTGCGAGTAAAGTTAGACTAATTTTCGACACCTAGACTTCACTGCGACATACTTAGAATCCCGAGGATATTCTTCGAATATAATACGCGGCAGCAAAACTTTTTAAAGAACACCAATACATATATAATAAAGTTCGCAACGGGTCGAATTTTTTCAACCCGACCCGACCCGACCCGAGATAGATTCCCGACCCGACCCGACCCGACTTTTCGTCAAGCTGTTACAAACTCTGAAACGAAAGTTTTTCTTGTCATTTTTTGTTATCGGTTTTTCGTGACATGTACCTTAGGTGAAAGTGAAAGCCTCCCCGAATCTCCGCTCTAGTATAGTCATTATGCCACGAGAACAGTAGCTTTGAGAAAATGGTCAAAATGGCAAAATTTACCGTCAAAATTGAGGATTTATACCCAAAAATTTTGACCCGAACGGACCCGCTCAACCCGGCCGCGGGTCGAAAAATCTCAACCCAACCCGACCCGATTGCGAACTCAACACATAACATGAGAAACAGCTACGTTGTGTTTTCGAGGTCTCTTGTTTTCCAGTTCGAGTTAAAAACTAAAATAACTATTAGCTTTTAATAATAATAACTATTGTAACAACCGTCTATACATTGTAAAAACAGTCTCTACATTCGGTCAAACCGTCGCTAGAGCACGGTTACCTTTTTGTACGACTTTGAATTCTTCAGGTTCTGACGTGCTTAATAACAATCTAAGAAACATTATTGTAACAGATTTTGTCAAATGATTGTTTCTGTAGGTATGCAAAATTTGCAAGCACTTGTGCGATAATCTATGCGCTGTGCTGATTTGTGCCTGTCACAACTGTGTGCTTGAAGACTTCACTGAACGATAATTGATCACAAGCCTGTACACGCCACACACAAGTATTGATTACCATCATTACTGTATGACTTGACTATGTAGCATGGCACACACTTTACTATACACACACGCACACACATTTAGCGCTTTTCTAGGACCTACCTGAATGCTAAGTTCAAACTTACACACAAAGATAAGATACATGCAAATTCAGATTTTGTATTATAGTATATACGCGGCGGCTGAGGCCGCCGCGTAACAAACAGGAAACTGTTATTATCCGCGTGTACCCGCTATTTATCTGTGTAACCGCGCCTAGCCCTATGTAGTTCCAATCCATATCCAGCTGTATGGGACCCTAAACAGACAAATTTACTGTCAGACAATTTGAACGGCATTTGACATTGCTATTTTATATGTAGCCACAGCGAACAGGAAGCAGTTTACTATTGCACCCCCCTCAACTGAAGACGCGGTACTGAACGTACCCCCCCCTCTGTTGAGTACGGGGTCTTCAGTTGAGGGGGGTATCCCCCCTTCAAAACCGTACATTGGACGCAGGCTGCCAGGCATAATAGGGAGGGTTTCATACTCTGCTTGTCTTGTCACTATGTACTCTTGCTATTGCTAATATATAGTACCGATTTATTAGAAATGTCCATGCCAAGATTCGAACCTGCGCTGCTCGTGTCTAGGTCGAGAATGCCAGCCACTTACATCACGCCCCTGCAAATTGAAATTGACTTTGTTCTCATTTTTCAAAACTTCATCTGGAAACACACACCGCGTAAAACTTTATTACAATAATGTCTTTCGATACAAAACCAACAAAAACAGAATTGTATCTCTAGCTTAGAATGTTTTGAGCAATTACTGAATGTACTTTGAGAGCAAGTTGGGTTTTTGTAAAAAAACGTTCTCATTAATGTCCGTAGATCTGCGATCAGGTTTCTTGGTTTGAATTATGAACCGCAAAAATTTAAAATTACAAAAAACTAGTCTGTGCTAAGACACAATTATCGAAAAATATCACAATTATTAAATAATAAAATAAAACTCATAAAGCATAAATAAATAAAACTCCGCCCTGAAAACGCATGAACAAAATGCATATATATTACAATGACAAACCAGGGATCGACAACGTTGAAATTGTATTGCTGATTCGGAAAACAAATTAAACGGATACAACATTTTTTAAATAACCGATTAATAAAAATTTACCCCAAAAACGCAAAATTGAAATTACTCAAATTCCATCAAAGCCGTAAAAAAACTTGAAAAGTGCGGATATAAACATTCAAATATGAAAGAAGTTGACCCTCCCATCAGACAAAACTCTGGATCCCACCACAGTCTTCAGGGACCGTATTCTCAAAATTACCTAACTATAGCTAACTAAATTAGCTAACTTTACCCACAGGTAAGGTGAGGATAAGTTGTATTCTCAAACAATGACTAAAGCCAAGGTGATTGCTAAGGTTACCTTTATTTACCTAATACTCGGGCAAGAAAAGTGCTTTATCTTGTTTCGCAGCGAAGGTTAATAATGTATTGTGCAAATTTTTAACCTCAACCGTCGACGTTAACCTTGTTTTCAATTTTAACTTAACCTTTACCCACAAAATTAACTTTACCTTCACCTTACCTGTGGCTAAAGTTGGCCTAACTTTACCTGCAGGTCAATTTGAGAATACGGCCCCAAATTACAACCAATTATTGTACAAAAAACGGAAAATACACAAAATAGAACTTCCGACTTGATTCCAGCTCCATATAATACAAACAAAATACAATTACATGTTAAAAAGAATTATTTACAGAAACAAGCACATAAAAAATGACGTAGATATGCAGCTAAGAATGTTTGTGAGCAAAGAGAGGTGACCCAGTTCATACTCGTTCGTTTTAGACAAAGCAGAAGTTCGAATCATACTTACAGCCGTATATATGTCCTTATTGAAGCAAAAGGGCAAAAAACTTCAAGAAAGGATCAAGGCCAATGGTGACACTATATATTTTCAATAAAATTCAAATTTGCAGTCGTTTCTGGGCTGCAAAAATGGATTACCCTAGAGAAATACGGATTGAGTTGGGACAATACGAAAAAATTGACTGAAATTTTGACAAAAAATGCTTCATGGGGTACAAAAAATGGTCTGTACAAACCAAAGATTAAGAATTAAGGTTTAAGAAACTGATTTGAATCAATTCATTACCTGTTGCCGTATGTTCGTTCAGCCTGGCAAAAACAAATACGGACAAACGGCAGATCAAACTTTGTGATCACTATGTCAACAAATTGGCTGATCTAAACGGACAAGTATCAACCAGTCTTAATAACGGGGGCTATAGATGGGGGGCCATATTGTTATGCCTGGAGAAAACATCATCGTCCGGGTCTTCAGCCATGGCAATGGGGGGGCCATCGCCAGGACTGAGAGGGGTACTGTCCAAACTGGTGTGGAGGGTGGAGGCAGAAAAGAGGTCCGCCGGCCGACGCCTGGGAGGGGGCGGGTTTAGTAGGGCGTGACTGGGGGACTCTGAGGGGGAGGGCGGGGGGTGCACGGCTACGTCCGCCCTGGACTGGTAGGGGGGCTGGCAGGCGGTCTGGACCCCGGTCCCCCGCGTCGGCAAGGGCTCTGCTAGGACGGGCTGCCCCCCCACAAGGCGGAGGGAGTCCAGCTGCTGGTGATGGTCGGGGGGGCCGTAGCGCTGGAACCGCGGCAGGGGGGAACTGAAGATGGCTTTGGTCTGAAATCAAACACAGTGAGACAAAAATGGTTGCACCACTTGAAAAAATGAAACATGTGATTTCGTTACGAAACGAATAAATTTTGACTATCAAGAGTACAGCATGTAGTCGCAGAAGTAATGCCACTAAAATAATTAAGTGGCGCATCTGTTTTTTGTCAAACTTTAGTGGACCGCAGGGATTGAAAACCTAACCAGGGGGTTTCCTGCGGTCGTCTTTTCGATACCTAAACCTTTACATAACCTGACTACTGACTTTTAATCAGGCTAGCGGTTTCCTCTAAAAGAATAATCAGTCAACCATTAAGCGGGCTACCTGAAGGCATAGGTGAAGCTGTTGTATGATATAGCAGAAGGTGGGTCGGTCCTCGGCCATGGTGTGCCAGCACTGGCTCATGATGCTGTACACCTCGGGGGGGCACCCGTTGGGGGGTTCCAGACGGCCCCCCGCAGTCACCAGTTGCATCACCTCTTGGTTCCCCCGCCCGGGATAGGGCATATAGCCTAGGGAGAAAATTTCCCACAGCAAAACGCCATAGGACCAAATGTCAGTTTTCGACGTGAACACGCCGTCTAAAAAGGCCTCCGGGGGCATCCATTTGACCGGCAGCATGGCCTTGCCCCCCTTTCGATAATAGTCCGAGCGATAGATGTCACGTGCCATGCCAAAGTCGGCTATCTTCACCACACGCTCGTCGCTGCGTTTGCTGGTCAGCAGACAGTTGCGGGCGGCGATGTCTCTGAAACCAATGCATTCATCACTAAAGTCTGACCAAAAATGTTGAACACTGAGACAAAATGAAACGTGTGATTATACTGATTTCATTATGAAAAACGAAATTATTTTCAGTCATCAAGAGTACAGCGAGTATAACTGCTAAAATCACGCCACCTGTTTTTTCTCAGTGGTCAGCATTTTTTGGTCAGACTTTAGATAGAAAACCTTGCTGCAAAATGTCATCGTGTTTAAACTGTCGTTGAGCATACTTTCCAGAAATTTAAAACTAAACTCAACAATACCATTTTATTAACAGAACAGAAAGTTCAATGATCGAGCTAATTAATTCTAACTCTAAACCTGTGTATGAAATGGTTTTCTTCCAGATATTGGCAGCCCAAGGCCACATCCATGGAAATGCGCAGCAAGTCAAGCATTGTCAGTCGCTCGGGATTCTCCTGAAACAAGGGCGTCACCAATGAAGCCCGGTTCGACTGTACTTTGTAGTGTCCAAATACCTACACTTGTCCTTATCGTTCTTGTCCATATCCTTGTCCTTATCGTTCTTGTCCATATCCTTGTCCTTATCGTTCTTGTCCATATCGTTCTTGTCCTCATCCGTGTCCCTATCGGTCTTATCCTTATCGTCATTGTCCTTATCATTCTTGTCCTCATCGTTGTCCCATACGTTCTAGTCATCGTCATTGTCCTTGTGTATTCTTGTTCTTATCGTTCTCCTTATCTGTGTCCCTTTCGTTCTAGTCCTTATCTTTCATGTCCTTATCCTTGTCCCTTTCGTTCTAGTCCTTATCGTCATTGTCCTCATCGTTGTCGCATACGTTCTAGTCATCGTCATTGTCCTTGTGTATTCTTGTTCTTATCGTTTTTCTCCTTATCTGTGTACCTTTCGTTCTAGTCCTTATCATTGTCCCATACGTTCTAGTCATCGTCATTGTCCTTGTGTATTCTTGTTCTTATCGTTCTCCTTATCTGTGTCCCTTTCGTTCTAGTCCTTATCTTTCATGTCCTTATCCTTGTCCCTTTCGTTCTAGTCCTTATCGTCATTGTCCTCATCGTTGTCGCATACGTTCTAGTCATCGTCATTGTCCTTGTGTATTCTTGTTCTTATCGTTCTTCTCCTTATTTGTGTACCTTTCGTTCTAGTCCTTATCTTTCATGTCCTTATCCTTGTCCCTTTCGTTCTAGTCCTTATCGTCATTGTCCTCATCGTTGTCGCATACGTTCTAGTCACCGTCATTGTCCTTGTGTTTAATGTGTTGTCCTTATCGTTCTTAATCTTATCCTTGTCCCTTTCGTTCTAGTCCATATCGTCATTGTCCTTAGGTATCCTTGTCCTTATCGTTCTTGTCCTTATCGTTCTTGTCTTTATCTTTGTCCCGTTCGTTCTAGTCCTCAGCCTTGTCCTTTTAGCTTTTGTCTTTATCCTTGTCCCTATCATTATTGTCCTTATCAGTGGTTTGAAATTCGTCCCCTGACACATTAAAAAACTACAAAACCAAACAAGAAAATTGACCTCAATCATCTTCATGCAAAAAATCGGCTTATTTGGTCCGGTTTGTTTTCTTGGAATTGCTAAACAAGCTGATAGGGACAAGGACAAGGACAAGTATGAACCGAGCTATACAGGAAATGGGCTGTAAAAAGAATCTTACAGGCTTTGGTCTGGACTCGCGCAAGTAGGTTTTCAGATCCCCGCCCCCCAACAGCTCTAGCACAATGAATCGAGGCATCTTCTCAAAGCACACGCCAATAAATCGAACGATGTTCGGGTGTTGGAATTTACTGAAATTGAAACAAAACATTGAGGACTGTCCTTTTTTGAATTTCTAATTTATTTTTTAGTAATTAAAACTACAGTACTGTGCGTAGAAAAGTTCCCTGTTCGTCGGCGTAAGACGAGCTTCGCGAAAAGTGACGAAGCTTCGCGAAAAAACGAAAAGTGACGAACGGTGGCCGGAAAGTGACGAGCAAAAAATTTTCAATTTTTCACTTTATACATTAAAAATGTGTTTTGGAACACTTTTAAAAAAATTGTCACTTTCCGGCCAACCTTGGGCACTTTTCGCAACGGATGAAGCTCGTCGTACGCCGACGAACAGGGAACTTGTAGCCGTAGAAGTAATAATGATTCTAAGTTTTCTCATTTACCTACCAAACTAACTGAACTTAATCTATTTTAGCACGTACTGTATGATGAAATTAAGTTTGCAAAATCTGTGGTTGCATCAAGATGTCAGAAACTCTTCCCATCTTAAATGCCAATCCTTAATCTTCAGCACAGTGCAGCAGTAGCCAAAACGACTCGTAAACAACATGTTTTGGTGCAGCAGCTGCGAAAAAGTTGAAATATAAAAAACTTTTCTTAAAAAATTATCTAATCTCTTTATGTTTGCTTAGTGCAAAGTGCAAACCCTAAATAAGTTGACTCAACAGCTTAGGTCCTGCTCACAAATTCGGATTAACTGGATCAGATTACTGAATTAACTGGAATACTTCAACACATGAAGCATGAAATCTTTTTCAAATTTGGCACAGTTGCTCCTGAGTGCTAATTGCATCAACGTGGAAATTCTTAGAAAAATACTCAAATTCTACGTAGAGTTATTGTAGTTAATTCAGTTAATCTAATCCTGTTAATCCGAATTTGTGAGCAACCCCTTGGATTAATTGTTTCCGAATAAACCTCATGATCAAAGCTTCCATGTGAAAATCCTGCTGAGACTGTTCTGTGGCAACTTCTGGCAAGGTCTAAAACACATAAAAAACTTCAAGGATATAATACCTAGCCAAACCTGACAAGTGTTTACAAATAAACAAAGCAAATACCTATATATCTAAGCTGCTGAGGAAATCCGTTTACAAACTCATCAAAAATTTAAATCTAATCTGCTCAATCTCTTTCGAAATCCAACCCCATGATGGCTTTGAAAAACCATGGTTTTACGTACGTTTGCATATGATTTGCACATAATTTCATTACGAAATTTTGCCTGGTTCGTTACGAGTAACGTAGATTTTCTTAAACCGTGGTTTTAGTTAGTTGACGTTTTAGCAGAACATAGAATTCGACCCAGTGTGTTGACCAACCTTGACGGCAACTGGAAGGTTCTCAGGCTCAAAGGGATACCCGTTCAGTCGGCCTTCGTAAACTTCCCCAAAAGCGCCCTGGCCCAAAGCCCTGCAACATTTGGGGGTTAAAACATTTCAGTCTGTCAGTTTGACAGTTTAGAAATGAGTTCGTAGTGAACTGTAGCAGATGAATTATTTTAAGGGGGCGCTCCGGGAATCGAGGGTTACATCGAAAATTGGCAAAAAAGTTGGCAAATGTCAAACTTTACTATACATATATGTAGTATGGTACAAAAGAACACTGGAGGCAAAATTTCAAATCACGTGATCTTGTCACGTGACTCCCAGAGCACCAAACGTGAGTGAATTTTCGGCAAACGATAACTCTGCTTATACTTTGCGTATAGTCACACTTTATATACCAAAATGTAGCTTATGTGCTTTTCTAGTTGAACAGTATTTTGGTTTTTAACATTTACGTCGGGTTTGGATAAAAAATGTCATTATGTGTTTTCGAAGTCTAACTTTGAGCAATAAAATTCATATAAAAAAATTTCTAAGCTTTATTTTAAAAAACCAAAAAATTGTTCAACTGCGCAGAGCCTACTGCTATAATTGTGCAAAATTTTGTAGAAAAATGTCTTACCAGCATTTTATAATCGAATGCCGAAAAATTGGTTTTGTATTCACACAGCCTATATTTGAATCTGCTGCTTCTGAAAATGGTTTCTTCTGCGATTTTTTTGCACAGAACGCAATAAAATTGTTTTAATTTTTCATTACGACTAATAAAATCTACGTATCGTCTGTTTGCAAAACCTCAAAAAGCCTTGATGCACTGGCTTACTTGCTGATTTGTGCAAAAGTCGAATAAAATCAGTAAATTGTCCAATTTTTTCCAAATTTTTTGCTATGAAGATATGCACGTCAAAACATCAGAAATAGTATTTTGGGCAAATTTCCTTCAAGAATGATAGGTCATTTTGTTTGTTTTTGATAAATACGGTCCAAATCCTTGATTCCCGGAGCGCCCCCTTAATTCGTTTAGTCCGATACACATTTGTACACTTCGGACTGAAACAGTGTAGTCTGTTTACCGGCAAAAGATAAGACCTAAGCCAAGTCCAAGACTTACCAGAGCCCTACTAACACTTAAGGGGGTAGTGTCGCGAAAGCAGTCGACTTTGCGTGGCTGTAAAGCTTCAGTAAAATATTTGAAACTGTTCTTTCTATATTTTCAAAGAATACGTTAAGGCAAATAATTTTGCCAAGTTTCAGCAATATTAGTTCAGCAAACAGTTTGCAGAGACGTCGCAGTCGGAAAAATGACGTTTTGAAAACCTATTCACATTCGATAATGATGTCTGGCTTACGAATAGTGCTTGGTCCAAGATATTTGTCAATAGCGGTAGTCTTTGGTTAGGAACATACATGTACACAGGGTCTCGGTCTGGGGGGGGCTTGTCCCCGAATTTTCGACATTTCAAGGGGGGCTTGTCCCGATTTTTTGTCCCAAAAACGCAAAAATTTCCAATTGTTGCCTAAAAATGAAAAATTTTTTGCGAAATTCCTATATTTTTAGCGATTTTTTCGCTTTTTGCTCATTTTTAAAGCATTTTACGGCGATCTGAGGCGATTTTGAGATTTCAAGGAGGGGGGCTTGTCCCGACGGGTCAAATCTGATGGGGGGCTTGTCCCGGAATTTCAAATCTGGGGGGGGCTTGCCCCCCCCCCAGACCCCCCCCATGTACATCTGTGGTTAGGAAGTGATTATTTGGTAGTTTGGTACCAGGCAGCATTGTACTGGTTGCTCAATGAACATCAAATTTCAAAGCAAAAAGCTCTCTTTTTGAAAACTGTGAAAAACTGCTTTGGCGACACTACCACCTTAATACAGAATCTTGACATGATACAAACTCGTCAAGTCATCATTCTTGACTGTATATGTTGACATGTACTGTTGACATCAGGGACTAACTTTAGGAAAGTGATGCAAGATCGGCTGATTTCGTTGAGTTCATGCAGGGCAAAGGTAAACTCGTAGTTGGGATTGTACTCGGAGTGGAAGTTGGTACCGGGAAAGTGGTACATTGGTACATCGGCCCCGGCGCCACCCACCACCCCCCCGCCGGCGCCCACACCGTACTGTTTCGCAGTGCTCTTGCGCCAGTTGCCGAAACGTTGCTGGTACACTGCAAACAAAAGTGTAAAAGTATATATGTGTTTGTACTACAGTCCGACAAAGCTGCGCACTTACTTATTCTAGTGGCATGACTTGTGTGACTACTTGTTGTACTCTTGATAGTCAAAATCTGTTCTTTTCGTAAGGAAATCGCATGTTTAGAGTTCTCAAGTGGTGCTGTCACGGATAAAAGTGTCCTCCCTAAAATTTGTCCCCCCGGACACTTTGACACTTTTATCTACATAAAAGTGTCCCCACGGACACTATTATCTGGGTAAAAGTGTCCCCCTTTTGATGAATGTGTCCCCCTTATAGGACACTTTTATCAGTTTTATCTAGATAAAAGGGTCCCCCCGGACAATTTTATCTGGATGAAAGTGTCCTCCACTACAAAATTGCCGTTGTTGGTTCAGGTTCAGCTTCTGGTTCAGGTTTAGGTTTCACTTATGGTTCAGGTGCGACTTCTGGTTCAAGTACAAGTTCTGGTTTAGATGCGACTTCTGGTTCAGGTTCAAGTTCAAGTACAAGTTCTGGTTTAGATGCGACTTCTGGTTCAGGTTCAAGTTCTGGTTCAGGTTCAGGTTCAGGATGCACACATAACAAACTGAAGTCACAGTTGAACCATAAGTTAAACCAAAACCTGAACCAGAAGCTGAACCTGAACCATTAACGGCAATTTTAGTGGGGGGACACTTTTATCCAAATAAAAGTGTCCGGGGGGACACTTTTATCCAGAAAAAACTGTCCGGGGGGACACTTTTATCCAAATAAAAGTGTCCGGGAGGGGGGACACATTTATCTAAAGGGGGACACTTTTATCTAGATAATAGTGTCCGGGGGGACAAACTTTAGGGGGGACACTTTTATCCGTGACAGTGCAACAATTTGTTGTCTGATATTTAGACTACACCTGTCTTAAATTTACATAATAAACTCTACTAGACAACAATTATTCCACACTCTTGTAAAGTGATATTTATGTACTCATGATATCATAAATTGCCCACATACACTACGCCACTATACAATAAAATGTCCCAATATCCTGAATTTCTTGAATTATTAAAAAAATATAGTATTATCATTCCTTAGTGCTAACACTAATTGTAGCGTGGTTTACCTTTTCAGAAAGGAAGAGCTGAATCTGTGCAATATCATGTACTGGACTACCCTACGGGCAAAACAAAAATAAAAAAATGAAATATCCCCCCGACTCACAAATATAGGCCACAATGAACAACAGGGCAAACAGAATGACGATCAGACACAGAACCAAAGCCAGCACATAATCGGGGGTGCCACTGTCTTCGGGCACAAGGACCCCGCCCCCCACACCCCCTTCCCCCAGACACGATTGCGCCCCCTCTCCCAAAATCTCCCCCTCCGGACACACACAGGTCTGGGCAGACAGGCCCACCTCCAGAAAACGACACACGGAGGGGGCGGGACAGTCTCTGCAAAAAATAGAAACAGAAAATTAAGGGTCGATTCACACTTGCAGCCGTATGTCCGTTCAGCCGGCACAATTACAAAAGAGTCTAGCCAAATGCTGATGAGATGTCTATAATAGCGATGGAATGATTATTTCACACTTTTTCGGGCTGAATGGACATACGACTGTAAGTGTGAATCGCTCCTAAGGCAGGTCCTCTTTATGGGCTGCCCGAAGGTTCGAAATAAGGAGCAAAGCCCGGTTTATATATACTTGTCCTTGTGTTTGTACGTGCGCAATGTCTATCAAACCGCTTAGCGAAATAAGACAATTTTCTATATGAACAAGAATGGAATCTGCTCGAAATTCGTTCCTTTTTTAAAGAAATCATGTGATAGTGTTGCTTCATGAGATTTGCTTCATAATCCGTCAACTGTCGGTGAAAGTTTTGCCATTGTAAACTAATCAAAGTACAGTATATGTAACGGATTGTAGTTACTTAGCCACAAACCACGCAGACACGGAACACAGTTTATTCCATACAATAGCCTCACGTGACACGAATACAGACAAACTCTTAAAGCCCTTAACTTAACGTTATATAGGCCACGATTGTTTACACTAGTTGTCTTACTGTAGCGTTCTTCTACTAGGTAGTTCATTAACCTTTCGTGTGAGTCTGGTTTAAGTACGAGCGAGCTTTATCCGTTGCGAAAAGTGACCAAGGTTGGCCGGAAAGTGACGAACAAACATTTTTAAAGTGCTCCCAAACACATTGTCAATGTAAAAAAATGAAAATATGAAAATTTTTTATTCGTCACTTTCCGGCCTTCGTTCGTCACTTTTCGCGAAGCTTGGTCACTTTTCGCGACGGATGAAGCGCGACGTACGCCGACGAACCAGGAGCTTTTTTGCGCACAGTACTGTACTTCTGGACCATAATGAGACTTCTACGATATTATACCTACTTCTGATAAAGGCATACCAAAAACCATAGTCTTACTTGAGACAGGGATGTACAATGACGTAACCCGAGCCCGGATTGACGTTTGGACGGAACGTAGACGCAGACGTGTGCGAGTAGGACCAGCCGCCCGACCCGCTACTCAGACGACCGCCCGCACCGCCTAAAAATAATCAATGGTCTGAAAAAGGATTCAGTCACAGCCGCGTGTTCATTAACCCAGCAAAATTACAATATTATCATGAGTTAATAGTATTATTTATGTATAAAGGGTCAGTAGCGTGATTCTAATTTTTACCGGTTGAACAGACATACGGCTGTGAGTAGTGTGGAAATTGACTTTTATAAAATAAAAATTAAGCAACCAATCAAATAAAAAATAAAGTAATAATAAAGTGAAAAATAATAAAAGATCCAATAAATAGCAGTTTAGAAAGTAGCAAAAGTGAGGCAACGTTGCACTCTCAAAAACAAAACTAACTTTCCATATTAGGTCAGCTAACAAGTCATTACAAGATTATAAGATTAAGATAGTTCATTACTAAAAGCAGTTAATCTAATGGACCTCTAAAATTGTCATTATTATATAATATACCAAGAGTACACGATATTTTTTAAAGTCAGACCGAAAATGTTGAACACTGAGACAAGACAAAAGTTGCCTTTTCATTACAATAACAAAAATTTTCAGCCGTTAAGGCTCGATTCATACTTACAACCGTATGTCCGTATATAGCCGGCAAAATTACGAAATAGTCACGGCACCAATAGTGTATGAGATCAGATTGTGGCGTGATTATTTCGTAATTTTGCTTGCTGAACGGACATACGGCTGTGAGTACGATACGAAAAGACTTAGGCTCGATTATATACTTACAGCCGTATGTCCGTTCAAGCTGCAGAATGACGTCACTAGCAGCCTAGTGCAGCCAGCGCATGTGACGTCATTATTTCGTCATTATGTCGGCTGAACGGACATACGGCTGTAAGTATGAATCGACCCTAAGAGTACAATGGGGGCTATCGAAATCATGCCACCCATTTCCTATCACTGCTCGTTCAACATGTTGTCGTCAGACTTTAGAAAAGACAACAGTTCACTAACCGACATATCCCCCGCCCCCTCCACCCGAAGGCCCACAGGCGGCCCCCCCTCCCCCATAGCCCCCGGACAAATCCCACCCCAGGGCATGGCTGCAGTCCCGCCCGCGCACCCAGCTCAGGTGGGCGTAGGACACGTGCGCCGAAGTGGGACTCTGGGGCCCGGGGGGCAGCATCACACTCGTGCCGTCACCTGAAACAAATATGGCATGGATTAGTGACAGACACCGATAGAAGACGAAAAGAAAGAAAAGGTCGGGTCAAAAAGTTGAAAAAAAGAAAGAAAAAAAGAAAAAAAAAGACAGATGCGCATGGGAGAATTTGAGATTTGAGCTTCCGGGACAAGCCCCCACCCTCAGATTTTACCGATCGGGATAAGCCCCCCGTCTCGGTACTAAAAACTAACTAAACTAACTAACTAACTAAAAAAATCGCCGTAAAGATTTGCGAAAAATTTCTGACTTTGAGGCGAAATTGGAAATTTTTTCGTTTTTGTCAGTTCAATTCAAACCCCCAAAAGGTCGCCACAAACACCCCCCCCGTGAAAATTAGAGAAAGCAGCGACAACCCCTCCAGACCGAGACCCCGTGTCATTCTATCGTGACAGATTCCACTATTCCCACCGGAGAAATGGGAAGCTTTATTTAGGCCGCGATTCCCACAAAAGAAATGAAAAAATCTGCTACATCCAGCTTTATAAATTAAATTTAAACCGCTAGATCTGATTTCAGCAACAGAATCGATTCTGCTACATCCGATTTTATTCGAATAATGTATCTAATCCGCTAAATCCAGTTTAGACCAATTAAATCTAACTCTTATCATCATATACATATACATATTATAGGGATCTAATTCTAAAGTCTGACCAAAAATTATGGACCCTAGGGCAATAAAACACGCTATTTTATTGCGAAATTGACTAGTTTCAAAGCATCGAGAGTAATCACAAAAATCACGTCACCTGTTTCATCTGAGGGTGCAGCAATTTCTCGTCAGACTTTAGACAAATTTCTAATCAGCTGAATCCGATTTCGAGAAAGATTTTCTAAAGTCTGACCATAAATGGTTGAACCCTGAGATAAAATTGGTAGTGACATTTTTGCGACAACTCGTTGTATATACTCAAGATGCCTGCAATTCGTTCTGTTGGTACTGAAATCGCGTTTGTCAATGGGTCCAGCAATTTTTGGTCAGACTTTAGTCGAGCCAGACAACGCACCCGGCCTTAGACGACTGGTGCTGTTGTGAAACGGCGAGGCGGTGGGGGCCACGGAAGCAGAGACGTTCCCTTTGCCCCCGGCCCCCGCCGTTTTGTTCAGCCAGAACAGACCCCCGCCCCCTCCCGCCACGGCCAGGGGGGTGCGAATTTCCACGTCCGGGTCGCGGGGGGAATTGACAACCTGCAAGTATAACAGCCTATTCCATCACCGGATTAAAGGGTTAATTTTAATCGGACTAAACGGTTCGAGATTTATGCTGAAAAATGCTATTCCAAAACCTCCGGATTAAACGGACTTAACTTTTAGCGCGCTGCTTTTTAATCGGACTAAACTATGCACGCTAATGTTAAGCGTGCATGTCCAATCTGTTTTGTCCAGTGGTAGTTTTGGAATTGGCATTACTGATTACGTACTGGAACAAACCACAAACTGGTAGTCAGTAGTAGAGTTCGCAAGCGGGTCGGGTGGGGTCGGGTCGGGTTGAGATTTCCCGACCCGCGGGTTGAGCGGGTCAGTTCGGGTCAAAAATTTGGGTATAAATCCTAAATTTTGACGTTAAATTTTGCTATTTGGACGATTTCCTCGAGCTAATGGACTTTAGCAAAATGACTACTAGACTGGAGATTCGCGGAGCGTATCACCTATATATCACAAAAAACGAACAACAGAAAACTGACAAGAAAGTTTTGTGTATATTAGAGAGTTTGTATAGCAGCTTGACCAAAAGTCGGGTTGGTTCGGGTCGGGTCGGGTCGGGTCGGGTTGGAATTTATCTCGAGTCGGGTCGGGTCGGGTCGGGTCGGGTCAAAAAATGTCGACCCGTTGCGAACTCTAGTCAGTAGTCACACATTCAGGGGTTTCATTAATTCTCGAACAGACTAAAGCCCGGTTCATGCTTGTCATTACATTACATTACATTTGAAGACTCTACATATTTGTTCACCATATCTTTCGCATTCACTGGTGTGTTGTATATAGCTTATTTACTGACGGCTAAACAGTAAACCTCATATTTATGCTAAATACAGGTGTTTATTATGTAAGAAATAAGAATACTACAAGCTACGCTGCTCAAAGCGAGAAAACAAATAACTAACTAAAAACTGTCTATCTCTAATCCGGTTAAACTCTCAAAAGAATGACCCCTAAAACCCGGATAAAAGTGAATCTTATGGACACGGGGAAAGGGACAAGGACAAATTTCGGTCAGCTGCTGTGAAGAAATGATAATTGCGTTAAAGCTAATTATTAGTATACGGTCTAGAAGTGACCTCAGCTATCGTCATGCAAAAAACTGGCATATTTGGCTATGCAGTTTCAGAAATCGCTTATAGGACAAGGGACAAGGACAAAGTATGAATCGAGCTTAAGCTAAACAAGTGATTAGTTATTCAGGACTACGTTTTATGTTCCGGCTAAATTTTTTTTGTTTTTTTTTCACTCACACAAACGTACAAATTAGATTCACCGCAAATGCCAAGCTTAGCTACGAGTTAGCTTCCCTTTCATGTCATTAGCACCGACGGACTTGGCAAAAACTGTAGCAGTCTGCGGGTAGACTTTCGGCTTCATTAAAAATTCATGATTGCGAAAAAACTTGGACACAATCAAGTGTAACATTTTCTAATAATGACAGCGGTTAGTTAAGTCAAGGAGAACCGATCGGAAAAAAGCGGTAATGAATACTAAATAGAGTGCCAAATGGGCACCTGTGATAGTATGAAAATAAAAGTTTAAAAAAAAACTAAATTTTTTTTCGAAACATTTATATGAAGCACGAAACTGTAAATGTCAGAATCAGGCTACATCTGATTTTCATCTCACTTTGGATCAATTCATACTTACAGCCACGTATTACGTGCAACAGGCAAAATTACAAAAAATTACGCCACTAGGGGTGGGATTCACAAAGCCTGTTTAACTTAGACTCGGTCTAAGTCTTAGACTGCGTTTAAACGCAGTCTCCCTAAATCAGCGTGCAAAAAGTCGCGTGATCGTAACGAATTCTGCACACAAATTTTCAAATATAGAGCGCGTTTTTCTAAAACATGATTCGCAAAACAAGGCTGTTTAACTTAAACGCAGTCTAAATCAGCCTTTAAGTTAATTATCTTCGTTAACCGACATTCTAAAAACTTTTGAAGAGCCACCAGTACTTTACTTGGCTATTTCTAACTTATCATTGATGTTTCGGACCTATTTTTTGCAATTCTAGAAAACCATGTTAATCTGGCTAAATTGTTTTAAACGGTTAAAACTGTCTCATAAATTCATAAGTTGGACCCAGACATGGTTTAAGCTATGCAAAAGTTAGATAAAGCTAGATTTTGTCACGTTTCGTAAATGAGGTCGTAAATGATGCTACGGTAATTTTAACAGCTTACAAAATGCTTAAAATAGTGCTTTAAGGTCTATTTCAGTAATTTTCAGAACCCTAGACTAAACATAGCACTTTTTTTAAAAGTCCAAATGTTTTAATTTGTGTAAAAAATTAAGTAAAATTACCTAAATGCAACATTTAACAACTTAATGGGCAGGTACTTACACACAAAAACGATTTGCTTATGTGAAAAAAAACTATTTTCAGAGTTAAACGAGCGTTTAGTTAAACAAGGTCTAAACGGGGTCTGTGAATCAGACTTAGACTGCGTTTAAACGAGCGTTTAGCTAAACGCTCGTTACGAAATGTTCTAAGCGTCTTTACCATTGCAAGAACGATATAGAACAATCGTAATGAAAATACACACAAATTTCGTGAATCATGATTATCTTAGACCAACGTTTTAGACTGCGTAAGGGGAAAATGTAAAAACAACAAACAAAGAACACCCAAAAGCCAAAAACCCCCCCCCAAAAACCCCCCCGGCCGAACACAAAAACACAAAACCCACAACACCCCCCCCTTAAACGCGCTTTGTGAATCCCACCCTAGGCGTCTAACCCATCAAATTGTGGCGCAATTATTTCGCAACTTTGCCAGCTCAACGAACATACGGCTGTAATCATTAATCGAACCCTATAAGTAGAATGCATAAAGGCACTCTAACGTTAGAACCAGTGAAGGCGTTCTATTTCAGTAATTTAGAACAATAGAACGTCACGAAAAATTTTACATTTTGTGGGCCTGAGACTTTATTGAAACCAGGCACTAAGCTCACCTCAAAAAGCCAGGTGGCGCCTCCCCCACCCGCCGCGGGCAACTGGTCTAGGTTAATGTTGGTGGGCAGTTTTCCTGGCTCGGTGGCGCAGGCAGCGCGCAGCAACGAGTGGAGGTCGAGGAAACCCCACTGGCGACGAAACCCGCGAACGGCCGCACAGGGGTCGCTAACAGTCAGACTGAGTCTGGCCGAAAGGTAGGACAGCTGTTTGTCCTGAAACAGTCACAACTAAAGTGGTGCAAAGAAAGGTGCCTGTTCGTTGGCGAACGACCAGCTTTAACGTTCGCGAAAAGTGACCAAAGTTGACACGAATTGTGGACGTCGACATAAGCTACTCGAAAAGGGAAACGAAACTTCGTCAAAATAAGAGATAAATAGGTCTAGCTTATATTTGGTGTCAATGGTTACCTCAGTGTAAACATATCGACTTTTATGTGTATTGTAGATGAAAAATTGATGGTTAATATCTAATAAAACCTAAGAATTCGGACAATCAGCATCAGTGCTGTAATGCTAGACACCTTTTTACAGTTAATTTACGATTCAAATCACGGAAGTGTCTGTGCCAGCAGAGGTTGCATTGAATCACGAAAGACGCACCAATTTCTGTCGTTTCTCTTGACTCCCAGTAGCCGGCAGTTTATTGCACACAGTTTCCAGTGCGCGTATATCGTCCGCACTGTAGAGGGGTTGTTTGGACAGACAAGGACTCTGCCCCCTCTGGCCTACAACCAAATCTATCAGTGCCCCCTCCTCTAGATCTAGCACCAAGGAAACCTCGGAGCCAAAGTTGTCGTCTGAATCCGTGGGCCGGTGGATCGAGCCCCCCGATGCGCCGAATACTTCCACTCTAAAAATAGCAATCCTATTTTATTAGTCTGATAAAAATGTGTTCTACATAGTAGTTCACTTCATTTAAAAAATTGAGTTTACTAAATTTATGTTAATTTTATGTCATAAAACTACAAACCCACAACTGTGCGCTAACGCTAACGCTAACGTTAACAAAAATCTGACGTTTTTCACATATGTAGATAGATATGTGAGAAAAAATAGCTAAGTGGACGGCACTTTGGTTAGAATAGAAACTACACATACTGCAATTAACTATACTGACTTTATTGGCGCTATCTCTGACCATTTTTAGCTATGCATCTGTTTAAATGACAATTAGGACCTACGAGACTTGGGGGCTGTGGTGAAGTGGTTAGCACTCTTGTCGCCGGAGCGAGCGGCCCGGGTTCGATTCCCGGCGCCTCCATTTCTTTGTTCGAAATTGGAGCATCCTCTGTCTTTCAACACTTCAACAACTATATGTACATAATATCTTACAGATATTGTCCTGTTTTCGGCACCTCCCAGCGTTGGTAGCCACCCACGATGGTGAAATCCTTCAGCTCACTAGCCGGGCCCACAGACACCTGAAAGGACAAAAGTTGATCTGCATTATCTCATAAAATAAGGACTCATTTTAGAGTTATTCGGATTGGATGAAAAGTTTTAGTTTTACGATAAAAAGCAATAGTAAACTAAATTTCATTTTTCACACATAAGCTTGGATAAATAGCAGAAAAAACAGCGAGAACCGCGATACGCGTGAAAACTTAAAACTTGAGCTTTAAACATAATCTACATACAAAATTGTTATTTTTATTTTTGTATTTATGCACGTAAGTTTTTGTGAACTGGCCTACGGACACAGACATATGCACCAAGTTATTCAAGTCTTTACTCTTAACAAGACGACATATAGGGAAGAGTATGACACTATTCCCTATTCTAGCTAATCGACCGGAACGATGCTCCGGCCGAAATAGCCGATTTATGTCCTGATTTAAGGGGGGGACCCCCCTCGAATCCCGGAAGTGTCTTAATTCGAGGGAGGAAGTACCGCCCTGAAAACAAGTCGTAAAAGGGCTATTTCGGCCGGAGCATCGTTCCGGTCGATTAGCTAGAATAGGGAATAGTGTTCCATACTCTTCCCTATTATGTGCTCTTGCTCTTAATAAGCCTGATTACATGACACAATAGTCTAATGGTGTACTCTTGCTACCCGTACATGCAATGATGAGTTCGCATAGGCCAAATCGCATTGCTCTTGGCTAGGCCCTGTTGCTCCTGACTCCGAGCCACAGCTGCCAAAAATTAACACACTTGGGAGATGGTCCAAGGAATAGTCTTCTGAAAAGAGCACAACAAGAGTACACAATTGTACAGTGATCACACGAATCGCTTTTTTATATCTGTCCATAAGGTGGTTGATCACAGGCTGGCGCACAGATTCACCTCTTCCTTGTTTTCAGAGCATACCAGGCTACGAGTAAAGCTCCAAAACAAGGACATCCTAAGTACCTTATGTACTACCTGTGAGTGTAGCATATGCTTTTAAAAATTAAATTCAGGGCAAAGACTGGGCCCTCACTTCCGATCCCGAAGGGTACAGAGTTGTGAGTACCGCGTTTGTAAACAAGAATAGCTCTGCCAAATTTCAAGACTTTAATTTTGTCCAGTTGTCAGGGTTATTAATACAGCTAGCTATTGCAATGCAGTTCATCACAAGGCATGAAAAAAGACTATCAAAGTCTATATATAGTCATCACTTTGTGACCACCGGCCACATCCATGCATGTAACAGCACAAAAATTTTGGGTACCCTTCCCCCCCTCATTAGTGCAACCCCCCTTCCCAGAGTCCATTAATTTTTGACCCACCCTCTCCCAAAACAACGCAATGCTTTCCCTATTTATTTTGGCCAAAATTTCGGTAAAAATCGCTTATTTTTTATAAAAAATGCTGATTTTTGACATTTTTGGCCGAAATTTTTCTCACACTGGGACCCTACCGCCTCTTTTATCCCCCCCGTGAGACCCCCCTCCCTCCCTTGGGAGAAAAATTTGGGGTTTCCAAGGGGGTCTCCACTCCTCTCCCCGGCTACAAACATGTGTGGCGACACCCATACCTTTTATAAAACAATCCGGGGACATGCTGAAATCATCCAACAAAAAATATCCATCATTGGCATTGAACAGCTGTGCTTGGAACTCCAAAAAATAGGGCCTATCTTGCAGGAGGGGCAGGGTCACCTGGTGCCATTGGTTCTTAGCCATTCCCCCCCTATCCGCCTCCTGCGAAATACGCCACACCTCGCGTCGTTTGAAGCCGGCTTCTTCTCTGTCAAGAAAAAGCACTATAGAGCTCCAGGGGGTGCCCTTGACTAGATAGTAGAAATGGATTTGACAGCGCTGATAATGGGGGGAGCTTGGATCAGAGATTGACTGGGGTACGGGGGGGAACAGGGGGGTGCGAATTGAGGACCGTAGGGTGCGCTGTTTTTCGCCAGGGGGGACAATTAAGCTCATGTACAGGTAGTGACCCAGATTGGTGCTCTTGTACGTATGATCATGGGGCATGGGAGAGGCGTGTTGTAGTGCGGGGGTCTTGGGAAAAAGCCGAGCCAGCTGGTTTCGATTCAGTCGAGTCCAGAACACAGACTGGGGGGGCTGGGTGTGCGACAGATTGGCCCATCCGCAGAGGGGGTCCAGGGGGTCGTCAAAGGTGCAACGCGCCCCCCTTGGCACCTCCGTGCAATTATGAATGGACGCGTCCTCGTCGCTTTGGTCGGAGCAATCGTCCGTCAAGTCACACACCTTTTCGGCCGGAATACACTGTCCCGTCGTGGGGCAGACGTACTTTGACTGGGCCGCCTGACAATAGTCCTCCTGGTAGAATCGTTCGGCGCAGTCAATGAAGTCGATGTTGTCAATGGACGCGTCCGACAACGGGTGTTCGTCACTGTGCAAGGGGTTGGCATAGCCCCCGGACTGGGACGAGTGGCGACTGTCGTTGTAGTTCAAGTAGACCTCCACTTGTAGTCGCCACGGGATGTCCAACGGCCCAATGTATTCATCCACCCGGGTCCAGCTGAAACAACGACTAATGTGAAGCAAGATAGGCCCGTTAGAGTACTTAAAGAGATTGACGATAGCTCAGCATTGGCCCAGTAGCTCAAATGGTTAGAGCGCTGGTCTGGAGATCCAGAGATGGATTGTTCGAATCCCCTCTAAGGTCATTTCGATGCTGATGTGTTTCTTGCAACTATCGAATCCCCCTTTCTTTCGACACTAACCTAATTCTAACGGGGTCTAAAAGGTGATTGGGGTGTAGCTTGCCAACCTTTGAGCCGACTGATCGACTACAAATACATTAAACTTAAATTTTGCAAAAATTTGCATGCAAATGAAATTCTAAGGGTGGGTAGCTCAAACGGAAGTTAGACAGTTAGACTTGACAGATGACTGACTGTTACCCGACTGCTTAATATAGACGGAAATTCCTATAAATTAAATTTGTACTATTCCCATTCTTAGTTTAGATAACTGACAAACTGACAACTTGACTTAGATAACTCATACACAAAAAGTAATCTTTTCGAACTTATTTTCGACTAATTTTTACCAAAGCCAACTCACTAAAAATAAAAACAAAACAATTTTTTTTCATCGAAAATCCCTGTTTCATGCAAAATTCAATGTCTATTGTGGCCATTGAAGCAAAGACAGCTTCAACTCTTATCAAAACTACGTAATGCAATTTTCCGCGGCTTTATTGCGAACTTAAAGCGAGATAACAGAATTTTAAGGTTATGACGGCACTCCTATAAAGACGCCAGTGTCAATTGGGGAGATTCGCCAAAATGATGAATTGGCCCTGTCAAAAAAATCTCACGAGCTTCACTCGCCCTTGTCAGTGATTTATTAGGGTCCCAGAGAATTATGACATTCTTGGCGCGATACTGCTTACGTCCTTTTTATATAAAAATTAACTGGATTAAATTATGTACATTAAACTAACTGGATTAAATTAACTAGATTAGATAAACTGAATAAATTAAGTAGATTAGATTACGTAGATTGGATTAACAATAACTAGATTATCCAATTAAAAGTAGGATCAGCGACAGTTCCAAACATCTGATAGAGCAACTCTGCCTTCTCTTCATGCTTATCAGGAAAGCATAATGGTTGGGGTACTAAAACAGTGCATCAAAATTTGACTTGTCGGATTAAAAGATAACTGCTTGAACTCTTAAAACCACGAAATTAGAAGCAAACCGCCTAATCCCTGATTTTTTTCTAAATTTACAGACATCTGGTAGTCTCGCTAACACAGCAAAAAAATTTACAAGATATCGGAAACAGCTGATCATAATTCTTGCTTACGTACAAACGGACACGCTTACGGACAAGTACGGACCCCAGGGGGCTTACCCCTGATGGTGTATGCTAGCGCCATGGAAGGGTTTGCGATAAGCGATAATGGGAGCGATGTGGTTCGGGTTGAAGTCTGGGTGAATGGCCTGGGTCAGCAGCAGCAGCGTGTCAGCCCGTGTCCCGTGCATTTTAATGTCCAGACCCACGCGACAGTGAGGCGCCACTCGGATCAAATACGGACTGGCCAGTATTACCGGACCTAGATGGCCGGCTCCGTATTCGGCGTAAGCAAAGTGCCCTGAAAAACAGATTATTCATTTGCCAGACTAGACGAGTTAATTTTAGTCGGACTAAACGGTTTAGAAATCACGCTAAAATACGATCCAAGGCCTCAAGATTAAACTACCTCAACGCCATGCGCTGCTTTTCAGTACGACTAAATGGATTTTGAAATAAAATCTGCAGGCTAATAATATCTGAAGCGTGCATATTTAGTCCTTTTAGACCGGTGTTAGTTCGGGTTCGGACTAAAAAGCAGCTGACTCATTTAAACCTAGTTTCGTTCATGCAGTCCGATATTTAATTCTTAAACTTCTACACAAGTCCAGCCGCGTAATCGTTCTGTGAATCCACCCAAAGAATTAGCATTTTGCGTTTCGGTCAAAAAGAGCGTTTCAAAAAGTCCTAATTAAATAACTTTTGTTAATCTCAGACAAATGGCTCTTCTGTTAGTCTGACGCAAAAACATAGATACCTAACATAGATCAGGAGTACATAATAGCGTCTAACTCTATATAGAAGCAGAGTGAAACACTCTCCTTCCAGCCTGTGTTCTACAACAGGCAGATGCTCTGTTCGTATTCAGGCTACATGTTGACATTCTGTGCAACATGTGACTGGCCAATCAGAATCGAGCTCCTATTCTCTGACTGGCCAGACGCCTGTGCACGTGTCCAATCATAAAACGGGATAGGGATAAAAGGTTAATAACTCATTATTCATTTTAGTCTGCTTGCTAAAACATTAGAAAAGGTTTGCAAATACCTTTAGGAATATTTTGGCAAACTTTCAGCGAAATTGATTGACAAACTTTTAATAAATTGAGAAAAGTTTGTATCTCAAAAGTTTCTCAATCAATTTCGGTGAAAGTTTACCAAAATATCCCTAAAGGTAATTGCAAACCTTTTCCAATGTTTTTGCAAGCATACAATGACTTAATAATGAGTTATTAAACTTTTAACCCTATCTTAATGCTTATCAACGTGTCAGCGATTATATACGAAAGTGTGTTACGCAGAGAATCTACGCGCTGATTGGCCAGCTACATGTTGCACAGAATGTCAACATGTAGCCTGAAAACGACCAGCGCATCTGCCTGTGCTAGAACACAGGCAGACTGGAGAGTGTCTCAATCTTCTTCTATATGGAGTGGACGCTATTATTGCATAGATGAACTGTTGAGAAATTATTAACTTTGCCGGACTTTGAAAAGTTGTGAATGTTTTAAATACTTGACTAATTAATAAAAACCATGGCTAGTAAATGGACAATCGTACCTGGATGTAAGTCGAGCGGGTGAATAGGCCGACCTAAAATTAAACTAGGGTTAGGATGTTATGTTAGTCTTGTTAGTAAACAGGAATAATGAGCCAAATATGACATGCCGTTCAATGGACACTCCAAAAAACCTTGGTCAGTTTATAACTCAGTCAATAACCTGACTCAATGACTTGCCCTGATTTAATGACTCATCCGTACTCAGTACATTGAGCAAATTGAATAGGGTCGAAACTGGAGTCATTGAGTCACTCGAGCGACTTGCGCAAATCTAGTGATTCGGGCCAATCAAGTCATTGAGTGAGGTCGAGTCATTTAGTCAGGATGAGTCATTGCGGCGGGTAGAGTCATTGAGTGCAGCTGGTCAAGTAATTGAGTCGAGTCATCGAACTAGTGCCGATGTATTGAATCAGGTCGAGTCACTGTCACTGCGTTAGGCGAGATATTGAGTCATTATGAGTCATTACGTCAGGTCTAAGTCATTGAGTCAGGTCTAGTCATTGAGTCATTATGAGTCATTGAGTCAGGTCTTGTCATAGAGTCAGGTCGAGTCCATTGAGTCATTATATTGAGTCAGGTCGAGTTATTGAGTCAGGTCGAGTCCATTGAGTCATTATATTGAGTCAGGTCCAGTCATTGAGTCAGGTCTTGTCATAGAGTCAGGTCGAGTCCATTGAGTCATTATATTGAGTCAGGTCGAGTCATTGAGTCAGGTCGAGTCCATTGAGTCATTATATTGAGTCAGGTCGAGTCATTGAGTCAGGTCGAGTCCATTGAGTCATTATATTGAGTCAGGTCGAGTCATTGAGTCAGGTCGAGTCATTGAGTCAGGTCGAGTCATGGAGTCAGGTCGAGTCCATTGAGTCATTATATTGAGTCAGGTCGAGTCATTGAGTCAGGTCGAGTCCATTGAGTCATTATATTGAGTCAGGTCGAGTCATTGAGTCAGGTCGAGTCCATTGAGTCATTATATTGAGTCAGGTCGAGTCATTGAGTCAGGTCGAGTCCATTGAGTCATTATATTGAGTCAGGTCGAGTCATTGAGTCAGGTCGAGTCCATTGAGTCATTATATTGAGTCAGGTCGAGTCATAGAGTCAGGTCGAGTCCATTGAGTCATTATATTGAGTCAGGTCCAGTCATTGAGTCAGGTCGAGTCCATTGAGTCATTATATTGAGTCAGGTCGTGTTATTGAGTCAGGTCGAGTTATTGAGTCAGGTCCAGTCCATTACGTCATTATGAGTCATTGGGTCAGGTCGAGTCATTGAGCATTATGAGTCTTTGCGTCGCGTCAATGTATCCAGTTGTATCCAGTAACGCCGAGTCATGTCGAACAATCCGAGTCCTTGAGTCGTAAAGGGAAGCGGTGACTACACTGATACATTCAGTTTCCACATTATACACTCATTGATACTGACAAAAATACGACTAGCGATAACAAGCCATGAGTTAGTCAAATATTAGTAGTGTTAGCAAAAATGAAAAATGTTAAGAGATATGTAGCAACGAGCGTTTTGATGAACAACACCAATTAAATTGCCTAAATTCCTTCTAGATTGGATCCGTCTAAGCCTGGTTCATACAGGTCCGCGTGCTTGCCTGCGGAAGCAGTCTGTAAGTCAGTAATAAACCGTTAAGTTCAGTTGGTGACGTTTGTCATGTGCAAGGTTGAATCTCACCTCACAATAAAAATGTCTTCAGTTTAGTAGAAATTGATTCAGATTATACATAACCTACAGAAAAAACAGACATGCTTACGGACAAGTATGAACCAGACTTTATTGGTTAGTCATCAAGTTTGTGACTATAACCCAGAATATCACTGACCCGATTCTCCAGTGAGCTGGTGTCCCGTAACCACCCGGAACCCCCCTTGGTCCGCGGGGGGTTCGAAAGTCCAATTGCAGGGGGTCTCGAAATCACAGCCGAAACCTGAACAGTCAGTAGAGCCAATAAATAGTAATAATAAAAGGGGGACCATTAGAATAACTGAGGGATGACTGGGAATAATTTAATAATAATTAATAAAGTCATGCTAATACTAAATCCCCGGGAAAAGATGAAAATGCATCGTACAACGGTTGCTGGCCTGAAAACAGTCCGTTAAACATTAAAACGTGGATTTCACAAAGGTGGTTTTACTAAACTATTGTTTGCGTACGTGGTATGTACGTATACAACGTTTAATGAAATCCACCTGAGACTTACCACTGAATACTAAATACTTAATGTTGTTGTTAATGATATTAAATTTTAATTTTATAGCTGGCCATCATACGGTCATGTATATGCATATATAGATACAACAAATGTGCACATATTCCAAATTTATCTGCTGTACAGTACCGACCAAAATTATTTGCTACAAACCCCAAGTAACTTGATTTCGGATCCGGAGTCAAACTAGTGTAAGTTATAGCACGATGTAGCGTGCACTCAGTAATTTATACGCACTGTAACGTGAAGCGCCAAGTGCATGAACGAGTGCGCGCAGCGCACGAGTTTATGCACGCGGGCTTCACGTGTTAGGTGCGAATAGGTGCTGAGTGCACACTACAAAGTGATATAACATACTTATGTTACATCTGTTTTGAAAATACAGTGCAATAAGTCAATAACTAAGATGCACGCCTACAGCAGTGCAATAACTAGATTCTAGATGCACGCTGTGAATCTAGCAGCGTGCACTTCGTTATTGACGTTAGTTATTGCACTGTTTTTTCAAGACAGGTATGATATAAGGTATATTATGTGCACAGTTGAGCATATACATAATTTGACTCGCGAATCAAATGTCTCAAAAATTCTGTTCGTCAATCATCAGAAAACCTGATCAGGCTAAATTTTTTAAATTGTAAACTATTTTTTTTTGATTTTTAGGTTGGTTGGTTTCTTAAATAAGGCGCTAAAGCCCGGTCTTTATCAGAGAAATCAGAAATAATGAATTTGGACAGTTTGATTGGTTAATACTAGCCAATAGTTGCATTTGAATTGTTGATGCTTATTTCTAAATTTACAATGAAGACACCACAAAAATTTCTGTCGTTCTATTCAACATCCTAAAAACTTGTTGATATCACATATGTATATTGTATTGTATTAAACTAAGGGCCAATTCCTTTACCGGATTAAACGGACCGGACTTATTTTAATCTGAGGTTTAGGAATGGCAAATCAGGTAAAACGGACTAAACGAGTTACAAAAAGTCAGCGGCTTAATTTTAGTCTGCCCCATTTCCAAAACTACCACTGGACTAAATGGATTTAACATGCAACACTAGCGTGCATAGTCAAGTCCGTTTAATCTGGAGATTTTGGAATGGCAGTTTTCAGCATAATTTCCAAACCGTTTAGTCCGATTATACTTAACCCTTTAATTCGGTAAAGGAATAGGCCCTAAGACAAAAAACACTACGAGAGGCAACGAACGAGGTGCAACGTTTCTGCTCTCGAAACAAAGAAAACTGAAAAAACAGATCTAAAACGTTTCAGACCTGAAGAGTCAAAAATTGCTTGCCAGGTTCGCTAGCTAGACAAAAGTGAGCCCAAATTGGCCATAAAACAAGATATTCAGTGAACTCTACAAAAACACGTGTAGCACCTTCAATTTTATTATCGCTGTTTAAAACTCTACTTAACGCCAGCTCTAAAAAAGGGGGCGTACGTGTCGAAATTAGACCAGAAATTATGCTATAAACTAGGACTTAAAGCCCTTATATGGGCAAGCAAATATTTCAGTTCAAGTTGGGAACGTTTTTAGAATTTTTTAGCAATCACAGCTGTTTTTGTTCCTCAGTCGGAAGGTTAAAAACTAATTCTAAATTTAATTAGACTAAGAAACGAACGAAACTAAACTGATTCTAAAAAAGAATACGATCTGACGTTCAAAAAATACGTTTTTTGTCCGAAACTTCAAACTCAAGAATCCTGCTTAGATTGGTGATTCCTGCGTAATTCAGCTTCGTTGAATGAAAAACAGCTACAAGTACTGAAAAATGGCTCAGGTCACCTCAACGACTGCAACTTATATAGTGGAAAAAACTTATTTCACCCTAACGGCCACTTTACTGCGAAGCAAAGCGGCAGACTAAAAAGGGACAAGTATGAACCACAGCTTAGGGACTATGTACAACGTTTTAGAGCTAATTTTAATGCTCGATTTATACCTATCTATGTACATATGTACATATTATGCTGTCACCTGCTTTTGTCACCTGCCCGCCCCCCCCCAGGTTTTTGAAACTCCACATGTATATATGCGCCACCCTAAAACCAGCTTCGCCCTCCCCAGATTTGCATAAAAGGTGAGATACATCGAAAAAAACCGGAGCGCCTTTTATGACAGTCCACTTTCCAGAAAAAGCCAACACGGCCCCAGCTAAGAGCTCTTCCTAATCACCTATCAATCTTGCTAGGCCCGTCGTGTTAATGGGTTTCGTAGAAAAATCAAAGACAGGTAAAAGGGCGGCCTTAGCTTTTTTTTGACGCTCAAGACTCTTCTAGGCAAGGTCTGAGTCAACTTTTTTGGTAATTTATGGCCTAGCCAGATGGGTTCCAACGAGGAGTGTTTAAACGAACCAATGGCGTTAGTATGAGGGCCAAATATGTTGTGAAGGACAATGAAATAAGGATTTAGCCAATCAAAGCGCAGTGATATTGTGAATGGCTGTTGCTGAACATAACATCAAAAGATGCGAACATGATTCAACCATATTAAGAAACGATGAAAGCATTTGTTTTTTAATGATGATGAAGTCACATGACCCAGTTAAAAAACAGCTGAGTTTCGAAAAATAGTGTTTTCTATGACTGGGAACTGGGATTCACAAAAATTTGTTATCTTGAACCCTCTCTAGTGAACTTGTGATCGCTGAAATACACATATTATGGGATTCACAAAAGGTGTTTAACTTTAGGCTCTTTAACAACAGTCTAAAACGTTCTTTTTGAATGAAATAGAACATCGTAAATGAAACATTCTATGTGTATTTCATACGATCACGTGTTCGACTTAGACGTAAAGGACGTAGACCAAAAAATGCTGGACCCCCTTGAGTTAAGCAGAAACACGCGACTTCATTACGAAAAGAACGAATTGCAAGCATTACGAGTACAGCAAGTAGTCACAAAAATCACGCCCTCTGTTCTATTTCAAGGTTCAGCAGTTTTTGGTCAGACTTTAGTTAAACGCGACGTGTTATATGTATCGACCCAAGGTTGATAGCACGGCGCGCTTGGCAGTAGTGCCTACTAATTGCTAAAAGTACATAACAAAGGCTGCGATAACAAGCAAGAGAGCAAAAGGCAGCTGCCCTCGACATGTAATGACCTCGCGCCCCGTGCATTAATCAACGGGCAAACAAACAGCTAAATTAACACACCAGCCAAGTAACCTCCAGAACCAGTTTAGGGAGGGCTTTAATGCTGGTTTCATACTGGATACTGGAATATCAGCAGATTGAACAGATTACATTTAGATTAGATTAGATAAGATTAGATTAATGTAATATTAAAAAGTATCGATGGAGAAATAACACTCAGCAAATATTTTTCGAACAAAAGCACGGGTTTTCGAAGAACGTTATGTTACAAGTATATGTTTATGTATGTATTGTATTGTAATTATGTAGAATTCACACAGAGTTATCATTTAATTCTTCAAACATAAACTGTTTAATCTGATTAATTAAGAGAACTTGATCCCCCTCCTAACTTAGTTTTCAACTAACCACGAACATTTCTCAAAATACCATTCATCTTGTAGAGCGAAAAGGAGCCTTGAAAGTTATTCTTTCAGTAAATGTTTTGAGAAGTTGTTTCGAATATAAAAAGTTTTCAATTTTATAAATATTTTGTGAAGTTGCAAAACAGTTAGTGTAAAAGGTAAGGTGCTTGTGTTAGCTAAAAATGGATGAAAAAAATCAAAAGTAAAGTGACGCCTACGAATTTTTTACGTCTTCAGATTATGTGCTTTTGCTCTTGTTACATAAAATCCTTAGAGGTATTTTTTACCCAAAATATATATATATATATATATATATATATATATATATATATATATATATATATATATATATATATATATATATATATATATATATATATATATATATATATATATATATATATATACCTGTAAACCATATATACTAACAAAAATGCCATGTATGAAAACAAAGTCCTCAAAATATTTACCCGAAAAACGCTCAACAACTACATATTTCTAAATAAAAACGGCACAATCGAGAGCTATTTGCAATGTGTTCAAAAAAGACATGTAAAAATTACATATTATATAAGCCTATAATAGCAGAACTGTGAAAAAATATTGTATGCAAAAACAGGGCAGACAGAAAATACAATGGAATTCCGGCATTATATACGCAGACGTAAAAAATATGTGTGAAAAAGGTTGCTGAAGGGAACATTTGAGAGCTGTTGCAGTGTATACCCATCCGTGGATTAAACGGCTTAAACGCAGTATATACCCATTCGTGGATTAAACGGCGTAAGCAAAAGATTTGCATTGCGAGTTTGAGAATAAAGGCTGGGCATAGTAAAGTACATAATGTCTAAGAAGTGTGAATTGAGCTTTAAAACAAGTTCAAGACATGTCTATGCGATGTTCAATTGAACAACCGCTCAACATATTCACATTTGAGCAAAACCAAAGGATCTTCATTTAGTTAAATAACACAGAATTACATAAACGTACTCTAATAAAGCTATGGCACACGGCAAGGTAACAGCACAGTACCCCTCCCTCTTCCCCTTCGTGGGACACCCCCTCCCCTGCGTCAACTCATTTTTGACCCCCCTCCCTCCCAAACATGACCCAAGTTTTACCTTTTTTGACCAAAAAACACCAATTTTGACAACTTTTGGCGAAAATTTCGGCAAAAATCGTTTAAATTTTACAAAAAAATGCTAAATTTTTCTAATTTTGGCCAAAATTTTACTCCCGCCGGGACCCTCCCCCATCTTTTCCCCCTGGCGGGACCCTCGTCCCTCCCTTGGGACCAAATTTTGGGGGGGCGTCTTCCCCCCCCCCCATCCCCCCAACTACATGTATGGGCAAGATTATTTAAATAAGCTAACGACTGCTTACAGTTTACAGTCAGCTTATACATAGTGCTATGTACTGTGTAAAGCCCGGTTCACACTGAGCCTTAAAACTGCGGTTTTAAGGTTTTAAGGTTTTAAGTTTTAAGAGTAGTATTCACACTGCAGTTTTAAGGTTTTTAGTTTTAAGGTTTTAAGGTTTTAAAGTTTTAAGGTTTTAAGGTGGAGCGTTCACACTGCAGTTTTAAGGTTTTTAGGTCTTAAGTTTTAAGGTTTTAGGGTTTTAAGGTTTTAAGGCAGAGCATTCACACTGCCGTCCACAGTTTTAAGTTTTAAGGTTTTAAGCTCCTTAAAACCTTAAAACTGGAGATAAATATATTTTATCTCTTAAAACCAGTTTTAAGAAACAGCCAATCACAGACGTGGTGTACGCGTCACGTGCTCACTTCTAGTGGTCAAACTGATCAGCTGGTTTGACTGCGCTATGTTTATCACTATTATGAACAGTTTGCAAGTCAGCGGCACCTTTTTCGTGCCAAGTCATGTTTTGTGAGTTCAGCTACAGTTTCTCTACGGGTTTTTGGCATGAATTTTAGTTTGACTGTTCGGCGGGAACGCTAGCAGCTGCATAGCATGTACGTATTAACGGAGCGTCGAACAAAGCCAACGTCATAGAGGGTTTGAAATGTTCATTGGTTTCAAAAGCTTTGGGTGTCTGTCTATCTGTACTGTCTTTACCTTTAGCGTTAGCTTTAAGATGATGATCAATCTAACCTATGTAAATGCAAATGAAATGCAAAATAATTGCAACATATGTATTATATATCTTTACTTCACAAGGTTTTGATCACGCTCACCTAACAGCTCATTGAATTCTTTTGGCGACATATGTACAGCACCAAGAGTACATATTCTGTAATAGGGAAGAGTATTGCACTCATCCCTATTCTAGCTAATCCTATGTTGCGACCGAAATAGCCCTTTAACGTCTTGATTGGAGGGGAAGGTCTGACAGAACTCACCCAAGGTCACTCGGCCAGTTTTGATTTTTTGAGGAAAGTCGGAGGTGGCACATTAGTGTGGGTACTAACATTTTCAAATCAAGAAAGGTGACTCCCGGTACCGAGTTTTTAACACATCCTGTGCGTTTTAACAAAAATTACTCCTTTCAAAACATTAGCTCAAACTTAAAACTTAAAACTCCAGTGTGAATAGCAGCAAACCTTAAAACCTTAAAACCTTAAAACTTAAAACCTTAAAACCTTAAAACTGCTGCTTCTAGTGTGAACGCTTTTTGTTAAAACCTTAAAACCTTAAAACGTTAAAACTTAAAACTGCAGTGTGAACACAATTCTTAAAACTAAAAACCTTAAAACCTTAAAACCTTGAAACCTTAAAACTTAAAACTGAAGCGTCAGTGTGAACCGGGCTTTAATA